>BMAU01019393.1:0-97867 GCA_019973935.1 Trichonephila clavipes | reverse complement strand
CTACGTATTGCTTGGAAAATAGCGAGATCAAAGATAGAAGCTAAGTAAACAATCGTGAAACTTTGCAAATAAGTACAGCGTAATGTGATATGCAAATGATACAAGTTTTGTGCCAATACGCATGCTCATACACGCCGAGGTGGCGCTACAATCAGGAAGAGGGTGCTATATAAGCCAGCACAAATTCGAAGATTCATAAACGTGACGATTACCCGCCGATTGTAGGAAGACTTTGGTAAGCGAAACATGCCAGGTAAACGCGCTAGAAGACATTTCTCACAGTTAAGCGAGTTTGAGAGAGGCCTGATCATCGGGATGAAAATTGAAGGCTGGTTGAGACGCGCCGTATTGCTGGCCAGGTGGATCGTTCGGAGTGTGCCGTTAGAAATTGTTGGGAGCAGTGGACACGAGAAGGTACCCACGTGCAGAAAACCGGGTCTGGAGCGACCAGGAAGACCACGAAGAGAGGGGATCAAAGGATCGTGTGGCAAGCACTTGTGGAACCCACAGTGACTCGTTCAACGCTACGAGCAGACGTAAGCGTAGCAATTGTTCCACAAACAATTTCCAGACACCTTGCAGAAGCAAATCTTAAATCCAAGTGCCCTTTCCGTGCACTCCCTTTAACACCGGAACATCGGCAACTGCGTGTACAGTGGTGCCAAACCAGATCAATGTGGAATGTCACAGATTGGCAAAAGGTTGTGTTTAGTGATGAATCCCGGTTTGTTTCGGGGACAGATGATAACCGTGTAGGTGTGGAGGCACCCTGGTGAGTTGTAAAATTCCCCCCCACACTGTTCTACGTCACACTGCCCGCACAGCTGGTGTAATGGTCTGGGGAGCCATAGCCTGTGATAGCTGGTCCACTTTAATTGTGATGCATGAAACCTTAACGGGTCAACGTTACGTTGATGATAATCTTCGACCCCATGTAGGACCTTTCCTAAATGGTCTCCAAGGGGCAAATTTCCAGCAAGATAATGTTCTTCCGCATACAGCAAGCAAAAGTTGCTCAAGACTCTTCCTACGCCCTTTTCAGACTCTTCCATGGGCTGCCCGCTCCCCCGATTTGTCCCCTGTAGAGCACGTGTGGGATCAGCTAAAACGGTAGATGCCATCGTGTCACTCTGTATATGATTTACAGTTGGCCTATCTGCCTCAGGACAACATAAGGTCTCTAATCATCTCAATGCCGGACCGTGTGGTGGCATGTATTGCAGCTGGAGGTGGTCCAACGCGCTACTGAAGTTGCCCAGTATTTGTGTCGTTGCACACCCTGTATTCGTTTAATTGTCTTGTTTTTGATATCAAGTGGATCTCTCATCTGTGTAATTATGTGTATTAAATTTCATTTCAATCGGATGCTTTCTTCTTGGGTCACTATTTCCAATATTCCTGAGTGTACATGGCAGTTTGTCGAAAACGTTGTATTATTTTGTGTTAACCATTATTTTGTCTTAAGCATTTTTGCGTTAAACGTATTTCACAGTATTTTAAAAGCTTTAACCATACCTGAACAACACGTAACCCACACACGAGACGATTTTATATGTCTATTGAATCTTTTCTTTCTCGTGTGAGCGAATATATGCAAAAAAACTATTAAATAAAAGGTTACATGTGCTATCGCTATAATACTCAAGTGGGGCTGCAAATTCCAGTTCAAATTCCTACAAATGTTAAATGCTACTTAAACTGTTTCATTAGGCAATTATAATTGGTTCTAGACCTATGTCTTAGAAAGTAAAACACAAAATACTTAACAGATAAATACAGACAAAATAATTTAGTAATATATGCTTGTAATAAGGCATCGTTGAGTCCCAATTTAGAAATGATCCTCAACATTTTCCTCTGTTAACTTCCCAAAAGAGCCACCAAAAGAATTTCTCGAAATGTTATAATGAAATTTAAAAACATGATAATCGTTTCCCAGAATTAACAAAATACGATAAATGCTCGAAATATTTTCATGCCCATTTCATGTTGACGCGAACAGCTTTTCTAAAAATATGCACCAATGGAACAGAGATACACTGTAACAAAGAAGTGAAATTAATGTTTAATGTGGACTCAAAAAACAGTTTCTGATACATACGCCGGTAAGTGAGTGATTGAATGTTAAAGTCGCCCTGTGTGTTCAGCTACACGAGGGCTTTTGGTGACACCTGATCCGGCACCCCCTCTCCTAACTACCACACCAACGGCAGGACGTTTGAGCACCCGACCTTGACAAGCCAGCCACGATCCGATACCTTGACCACTAGACGACCGTGGCCACATACGCCGGAGAAATATTCAGAATTAAAGTACTTATGCGCAACTTGTAGATCCTCAAATGTTTGGGAAACTTTTTGTCGGAGATCATTACAAGCTTCATTAACAGAAGACAATGTAATAAACCAGCTAAGATATGCATTGTTGAAAGTAAATACAACACACAAGATTTACAAAACACAAAAAAGTGGATAAATATATGATCAATTAAGACTCTAGAATTAAACTTTATTATACTGGGAATAAATATAAATTTTGGATTTGTATAGCATTTTAACTGCTTGTTTATTTAAAGTGCGCCTGCTGTAAGGGGGCGTGCTTTTTCAAAGACCCCATTGAAACTATTTGAGTTAAGTAGTTTTAATTAATAAAGAAATCCCCAAAATATTCTCCAAAGAACTGGGCTGTTAGAACTATAGGCGGTGCTAGTTTGATATCACGGGGCATGACACCAAGCAGCACATGTTGTCACTGGAATGGAATTCAAGATGGCAGCCCAGCGATATAAAATCGTCAGGAAGATAATTTTAAAAAATTGTTTTGAAATACATTGAAATATATTTCAAAAGAATATTGGAAGAAATTGAGAATAAAAAAGATGAATCAATAAATAATGAATAACAATATAATATAGAAGGTCACATGTACTAATAATATTGTGCAGTATATAATAAGAATCTTATAATATAATTTATAATAATAACTATATATAATATTCATATACTATGATTTAGTAATAATTATAATATAAAATTATACAATTTAATAGTAATTATAAAGAAGAATAAAATCGTCCTATTATAATATAAACAAAGAATAAAATCATCGCATTGTAATATAAAAATTATTTATGAGAATACTCATGTAACGTAATTTTGGAGACATCACATTAGTTAGCCCGAGGTTGTATCCATATTGTAAATGGACTGTTCTTAATGGCATTGGCAGCGATTATCTTCTCGTCATGATTAACATATAAGTTCACAAATATTACTCGGAACCTAGCAGAAATTTCTAGAATTTTAATAAAGCTAAATAGTAAATCTATAACCCACTTTCTGAAACTACATTTTGCAACCATCCTTTTATCGATAACCTGGAACAAGAATGGCAATTTTTTAAGAGCACTATTAATCATGCTGTTCGGCATTCCATACCTAGAGGCCCTATTAAAATATTTAGACCTTTTGTGCCACTCAAAGAGGCTTCTCTGACCGCCCTTTTTGCAAGAAGAGACTTGTTACTTCAAGAACTTGCTACTTCAAACAACATTGCTGACAAAATCAAACTTAGAAAATTAAATGCAGAAATCAAATAGAAATACAGTACACAAAAAAGAGAATCTTGGAAAGTTATGTGTCGCAGCATTGATGCCGGAACTCCTAATTCAAAACTATGGCGACTCACCAAATTCTTCAGTAATGACCAACCTCAAGTAAAAGATAATAATAGTCCTTGATCCTGTAGGTCAAATTCTTCAGGATAACAAAGAGGCTGCTTACATCTTAGGTAAATTTTATAAAAGCATTAGCATTTTAACATTTGACGAGAATGACAAAAATGTTAAGAAAATGGTGCAAAATTGTCGCACCTTTTTTTGGGAGATCCCATTTTTTGTGATAACCTCACTATGCAAGAGATGAGAGTTGCTCTAGAAGCTATGGATTGTAAAAAAATCTCCAGGCCCAGATAATATTCATGGACACATGGTTAAACATCTTGGTGATAAAGCCAAATAAAGATTACTAGAGATATTTAACCTTTCATGGAAATTGGAATGTCTACACAGGAAGTGGAAGAGAGCCTTTATTATCTCTGTCGAAAAACCTGGTAAAGACAGTAGCTTCGTAGAGAGCTACAGGTCTATCTATCTCTTTGACATCCTTTATTTGTAAGTTCATGAAGAGACTTATTCTGACCAGATTGAAGTTTTATTTGTCCCCAAATGGCCTGCTCCCTAAGAAGCAATATGGATTTAGACGGGGCCATAGCACCATTGATCAGATTTTATCTTTCTGCTAGAATATCAGGGATTATCAAAATTTAAGGCCAACTAATCACACCGCCTTAGTACTCTTGGTCTACATGTCCAAGACACCTACTACACCAACATGTCCAGGGCTTTCGGCAGAGTCTGGAGACAAAAATTGATTATTAAACTTTATGCTGTTTTTGGTATTAGGGGAAAAGTCTGCCTTGGATCTCAGGTTTCTTTCAAAATAGATCAATAAGAGAGACATAAAAATACGGTGTTTTGAATTGAGACATGTCTTTCCATAGGGTCCAATCCTAAGCCCGATATTCTTTTCATTATAAGTTTCTGGTCTTGAGGAGGTAATCAATAAATATAGTAGTGTTGGTCTCTTTGCCGATGATGTCATCATTTGGTATTCGGATTCTGACATAAAAAATAGAGACTAACCTTAATTATGTACTTTCTGCGGTCTGTACCTTTGCTGAAAAGCAAAAAAGGATTTTTAATACCTCAAAATCAAAGAGGTTGCCTTTTTCACCACCAATAGACATCTCTATAACTATCAACCTCCTGTTTTTATGAATGGCAGCCAATTAAATTACACAAAAAATGCCAAAAACTTGGGTTACATTCTGGACCAGGAGATACTGAGTAACAGACATATAGAGGTTCGAGTAGCCAAATGCAGAAAAAGACTTAACATTCTCAAATATATTTCCGGACGCGACTGGAACGTAGACGCAAATACTACATCTCACTGGTGAGGCAAATTTTGGAATGTGGCTTTCCAGTTTATTTTTGTGCTTCTGAAGCTAACTTAAATAAACTTGAACGAGTGCAACTAAGTGCCGCAAGAATAGTTACTGACCTCCGTAATAGCTGCCCTAATAAAATTGTTTTGTGTGAGAGTGATTTACCACCCCCTTTGTATCAGAAGAAATTACAGACTGTTAAAATATTACAATAAGTTATCTAGCTACAATGACCATCACGGAACTTCGGCCCTATCTCAATCTCAAATTCTTGGCTCAATAACCGGCGATTAAAGAAGCAGTTGATTTGGGCCTGTTTTCTGGTAATGTTCAACCTCACTCCTTAAAGCCCTTTTCCAATTTGAAGTTCAACTTTAATCGAATACATTTCCAGACTGAGTTATTGAGAAGGGTGTGTAAAGGTTCTGATAACCCAGAATTTACTAGACGGATTGCTGTGGAGACAATTCATGGCATATCTCACTCTGCATTGAAAATCTATACTGATGGCAGCATGGGGGACGGTGGTATTTCTGGAAGCGGCGTGCACATTGAGACACTTGATGGTATATTTGACATCAAGATTAGGAATATTAACTACTGTTCTGTATTTAGGTCGGAACTTATTGCAATATATAAGGGTTTGTGAAATTTATTGACAACTGCTTCTGACCTTGTCTTCAGGGACATTTGGATTTTAACTGACAGTCGTGCTTCTATACAGCATCTTTCTCATTGGACAACTGTTGGGGATATGACAAGCCTGATTATTCTAGATGTTGTGTTTCGACTTTCTTCAATGCGTCCCCTCCCATATTGGATTGAATGATAACAAAATAACTGATAGTTTATCAAAGTTTGCCACTGCTGAAGCCTTGCTAGGTGACGCAAGTCTAACTTATGCTGAAATCTCCTCTATTAAAAGGATGGAATTGAATGCACTTTGGAGACTGCCCCCTGCTCACCCTTGGTATTTTGGAAGAAAGTTTTGTTGGTGTCCAGAACTTAAAAATTCTAGGGATCGACAGACGGCTCTATCGCGCTTTTTAGTTGCTACATCAAGTCTCTTACTTTTGAATAGGACCGGAAAGTCTTTCCAGAATGTCATAGAGCGAGGCTGATCAAGACTCCACGAGACATATTCTTGATTGTTTGAGATTTACTCTTGACGAGATCTTAAGAAATCCCATTTTATTTCTGGATTTCTTGGAGATTTTTGATTTTATGGAGATGGTGTAGCAGATCTACACCCTCTGGGATAAGAAACAACAACAACAAGTGCCACTTTTTCTAAAGAAGCGTTTAATGAGGCATACACGTGCCGTCAAATAATTTGTATTTGTGATTATTGAAAAAATATTAAAACTAAATACAAACAACACACAAAATTCTTTATTTACAACAAAAAAATATCCTTTGCACTGTATAGTTGTAAATGTTTTAGTATTACATATAATTCAAATTAAAATAAACATAAGTCACACTAATGTTTTTGCAGATTGGATGACGACATATTGTACCAATACAAGATTTATTTTGTCATAGTATCTTACACGGGCAGCACCCCAACTGAAGACTTATCCAGATGCAGTAATTTTATATCCACACCGGGTGGAGAGTTATGGAATGACCACCAGGGGTAGATTAACATAAACTCAATTTACATAATTTGCAAATGTCCATAATAATAATAAATAACGAAAGTCATAATTAAATTTAAACAAGTATATGGGAGGCTCGAACCCGAGAATAAATAACGAAAATCATGATTAAAGTTAAACAAGTATCTTGGAGGCTCGAGGTTTGGAGGCTGTACTCTAACCGTTCGGCCGCTCAGAGCTTATCAGTTTCTGACATTTGTCCCTCCTTAGGAGACACAGCGACCCGCTGTAGTTTTTTTAATGGCTTCTTGTAAAAGGTATTTTTAAATTTGCTCAGGGATCCTTTTGTCAAAAACAGTCGGGACTGGTTTCGTTGGTGAATTGTCTTGTTTAATTTCTTCTAGATAAAGGTTGGGTCTTTATAAGGTTTCATTTGCAGAACATGTACCACGACTCTTAATTTTCATTTGCTGCGCATACTAATCACAAGGTTCCACTTCATAAGTGACTTCAGATAACCTTTTTGTCACCATATAGGGTCCATAGAATAGCTTTAACAATTTTTCAGATAATGCAACTTTGCGAATTGGAGTAAATATCCAAACCAGGTCTCCGTCTTTGTAATTCACTTTCCAATGTCTTTCATCATAATGGCATTTGTCTTTGTCTTGTGCTCTTGTTAGATGTATTTTTGCCAGTTTTCTAGCTTCTTTGGCTTTCATCATCAGGTTCTGAACGTAATCATTCGCTGATTCATCGGAAAGAAAGGGCAAAATGGCATCTAGTGGAGTATCCCCATCACGTCCATGAATAAAGAAAAATGGACTGAATCCTGTCGTCTCTCCTGCTTTGCAGTGTTATATGCAAAGGTTACAAATGAAAGTATGTTGTCCCAATTCTTTTGGTCAACATCGGCATACATGGCCAGCATGTCAGCGAGTGTTTTATTAAACCTTTCCGTGAGGCCTATTGTCTGAGGGTGATATGCAGTAGTTAGCAAATGATATGTCATGCATAAATTATTTACTTCTTTAATGAGATTCGACAAAAATGACCAGCCTCTGTCGCTGATGATTTCCCTTGGTGCTCCATGTTTCAGTATAACGTCTTCGACTAAAACTTTGGCTATTTCCGTGGCTTCACCGCTTGGTAGGGTCTTTGTGACAGTAAATCTAGTGTGATAATCCGTACAGACAACTATCCATCTATTCCCTTGCTTTGCTAGAGGAAATCTTCCTAGTAAATCTATCCCTATTTTAGCAAACGGGATATCCCCAGGCAATATTGGATAAAGCAGTCCTGAAGGTCACTGAGGTTGAGATTTTCGCCTTTGACACTCTCGACAATGAAACACATAGCGTCGGACACTGCGGTATAGACCTGGCCAGAAGTATTTTCGTCTGAACCAGTCGTAGGTTTTAGCAAACCCTAAATGATCCGCTTTCGTAGCGTAGTGAAGGCTTTTTAACGCGTCCCCTCTAAGATGTTTCAGTATAAACAATAGCCACTGCTTTCCTAAAGGATCGTATTTTTTCGTGTATAAAAAATTCCATTTAAACTTACAAGAGTCTCTCTCTTTCTAACCATTTCGTCTCGAATATTTGCTACTTCAGGGTCTTTATTTTGCTCACTTTTGAAATTACTAATGGTATTGAGGAACGGTATATCATCAGTGAGTTCTTCAATTTTAAGCAGTGGGCTCCTAGATAAGCAATCAGTATCCTGGTGCTTTCTTCCTGTCTTGAAAACTATTTCCACATCTTACTCCTGAAGACGCAAAGCCCATTTTGCTAATCACCCACATGGATCTTTTAGATTCCCCAATCAGCATAAGCAATGATTAGATAAGCAAAGATATTTGGACGATAAGTAATTTCCGACCCTGTAACTGCTAAACCTTCCTTCTCGGTAGTCGAATATTTTTTTCTCGGATATGGAAATTGATCAAGATGCATAAGTAATAGGTCTTTCAAATCCACGCTGTATTCGTACGAGGATAGTCCCAATGCTCTATGCACTGGCGTCAGTATGTATTAGGGTTTTGGCTTCTGGTTTAAAGAATCTAAGCACAGGTTCTCTCGTAAGCAGCAGCTATTTTAAACGGATGAATGCTAATCGATGTTCTTCTTTCCATACAAATTTAACATCTTGCTTCAATAATTCGTGCAAGGGCTTGGCGATGTCGGTAAAATTATGTACAAATCGGCGATAAAAAGAGCAGATCCCTAGACAGCTTTTATCTTTCGAAATGGTTTAGGGGGTCGCTTCAACTTTCCCTGGATCTGGAAGAATTCTGTCTTTGTCCACTAAGTGACCAAGAATCTTAAGGCTAATTTGACCCAAACGATACTTTCCATGGTTTAGTGACAATCCAGCATCTTGTATGCACTGTAGTACCATCTTCAATCACAAAAGATGTCCTTCGAAAGTGGCAGCATAGACTACATCATCTAAATAACACAGACAGCGCTTCCATTCCATTCCTTTAAGGATACTATCCATCATTCTTTCGAACGTAGCTGAGGCGTTACATAACCCATATGGCATAATCTTACATTGGTATAATTTATCCACTGGGAGAAATAAAAGCTGTCTTTTCTCTGTCTCTTTAATCGACCTTGATCTGCAGTATCCTGACTTAAGGTTCAATGTAGAAAACAATCTTGCTCCTGAAAGGTTATCCAAGGCATCGTCAATTCGGGGTAAGGGGTACACATCCTTTTTTGGTAATTTTGTTCAAGCGACGGCAATCCACACAGAAACGCCAGGATTCTTCATTTTTCTTTTTCACCAATACAACTTGGGATGCCCATGGACTCTCCGAATGCTCTGTGATGTCCAGTTTCAGCATTTTCTTAATATTCTCATTTTGAATTATTCTTCTCATGGTAACACGTAACAAAATCAACAATTCTTCTCACGGCATTCACTTCACGGCAACACGTAACAAAATTATTTACTGTGCTAACTCCTCTGTGTATCAGTACCTTTTAGAGATCTTCAGCCACCCCTTTCATGAGATGTGATGTCCTTTGATCTTCCAGGATATTTTTTTATCCACTTTCCTGCATAATGACAATACGTCCTGAACGTAAGACACGGGCATTTCACCAGGACACTAAGCCCTTGTCCTTAATAATCCTTCTGAAAAACCTTTTAGGTCCTCAGGCCTTCCGAAAATCTCTTCAAAAAGTCTCTCAAAGTCTGTCCAACTTTTCAATCAGTTTCATGTTGTCAAACCACAACCTTGGAGTTCCACTTAAATAGATCACGACATTAACAAGACGTATTGTTTCATCTCAATTAATGTAGTTAACGATCCTCTCGTAATCATTTTTCCATTTTTCAGTGTCTTCGGTATTCAAGCAAGAGGAAGAATAAGGCTATCATGGCAGGTGATAGGTAACATACATCGATGGAACTGATGTTGCCTTGTCTTCCGTTTCGCCTTCCGGCATTCTTTTTACAGTTTGGACTCTGCAAGGTAACAACCCGTATTCTGGAGGTAGCCCTTGAAGCCTTTCGACTTGTTCTGATATCCGTTGCTGATGGTTATCGACCCCGCGCATCCTCCAAAAATGTCACGTAGGAAGGAACAAGGTGATGCTACCCAATACAAGATTTATTTGGTCGTAGTATCTTACACGCGCAGCACCACAACTGAAGACTTATCCAGCTGCAGTACTTTTATATCCACACCTGGTGGAGAGTTCTAGAATGACGCCCAGGGGAAGATTAACATAAATTCAACTTACATAATTTGCAAATGTCCTTAATAATAATAAATAACGAAAGTCATAATTAAAGTTAAACAAGTATCTGGGAGGCTCGAACCCGAGAATAATAAATAATGAAAATCATCATTAAAGTTAAGCAAATATCTAGGAGGCTCGAATCCGAGCCTCCCAGATATTCATGTTGCGTATCACGAATGGCACGCGTGCCACTGTTTCGCGATCCTTGATCTATACGTTTAGGTATTCTTTCCTGGTATAAAATAAGCTTGAATACTTACTCAGTGGTGTGACAGCCCATGAGGACCAAGTCCTGCAATGCCCAAACTCTGTATACGTGACCTTAGGTTTCGAGGTGCATGAGCAGATGGTTCGGTCAGATGGTTCGGTCAGATGGTCAGTCTGTGATGCGAACTCCCCCCACCGTATTAAATTCTTAAGCATGCTTGGTACTCATTTATCGACCCACTGAAGGGATAAAAGACTTATTCAACCTTTCCCACCCCGGGATTTGAACCTCGGACCTATGGTGTAGAGTGAGGGAAAATTAACGTCGCACTGTTCAGCTATACGAGGGCTTTTAGCTACGAACCTCGTAATTTTGAGCCATTGGCAAGTGCCAAGGATGACATTTGAGCTGGAACCTCCTCTTATAACTACCATACTACACCAAAGGGAGACGTTTGAGCTGGCCAAGGATGACATTTGAGCTGGAACCTCCTCTTATAACTACCATACTACACCAAAGGGAGACGTTTGAGCTGTCGGCAGATCTAACGTGCATCGCTCCCGTACACGGCGGGTTTTTAGTGGTACTGGGATCGAACATATGACATGCCAGCCATGATCCGATACCTTGACTACTAGGCTACCGCGGCCCCTGTGGTGTGGAAACGCGAAGAACTAATCACTCAGCTATAAGCTTGTATACTTTAGGTCTTTATTCTATGTGAAAGTAAATAGGTTTCACCCATTACAATTATTTTTCGAAATTTAAGATACAGTACAAGTGCAAAAGAAGCCAACACATTTTAAACCGAAAATTATGTTCGCAGTTTGAAACTCCCACCAAGACGATATAAGACAACAAAAAAATAATGCTAACAAGTAAATAAGAATAATTTTAATGTCATCCAATTGTAAAATTTAACAGCCAATAAGCATTTGATCAGGCATGTCTAGTAATTTAAAAAGAGTTCACTGTCCATATTAACTCAAATACTAACCACGCCTGGCGCACAGTTTAATTAAATTAGTTGGGATAGGATCTTGATCGCCTAGGTTCATTATGTGTTCTATACATGGAATAAATCTGCTCTTCCTTAAATAGCTTTTAGTACTTTCCGGCAATGGTGCCCAAAGTTGTTTCACGAGAGACACATATTCATAATCAAAAAGTCCCCTTTCAAACTTGTCGAATAGAATGAATTCGAATAAATCTATATACATTGGATTCGAAATTCTGTGTCGGAAACGCTCTATTATATTCAGAAATATAGATTGAAGGGGCCAGTGTAGAAAAGATACGAATAGCTGATAGCGATGTCCTTCCGGAAAGCGATCAAACATGGCGTCCACTTCATGATCTGACATTTCAGCAAGACACAAATATAAATAAAATGGCCTTATAGATTCCTTTAGAATGGCACGATACAGGCATCGAAATCTCGCCTCTGCAAGCCTCAGTTTCGGGAAATAATGTATAAGCCCCAAGAGATTTCCGGAGAAGAAATGTTTAGGAAAACCAGTTCGACAATAATAATTGACAATTGAGGCTTCACGAGAGATTCGCATCCAGTTGAGTTTAGTATTCGAATGTAAGGCTTCCATCCAATATCTAAAGTTACCGGTTAATCCAGTACTTCCTGCAATACAATTCAAATCAAACGCAGTCATCTGTCTCCATAGTGCGTGAACATCATCTTCCAAATAGTATTGGCAACTGAGAACAAAACGTTGTCTACGGTTTAAATGCTTATCCAGAAGAAAAGCTCTGGCTGTAGCTAAATAATCTATAGTTCCATGAGAATACCAGCATATCGTTCCCCAATAGTCAAGATCGGCGTCTGGCAAAAGATCTTTGTGGATCTTGTACCATTCTGCAACTTCCATAGCCAATGCCCGAACTATACTTGCAATATTTCTTTCTACAGCATCTGGTAAAGACAGCAAATGTACCCTTCTAAGTATACATTCGCTGTAAAAATGTTCCTTTTTTCCACGATCACCAAGAAAATTGGCACAGACAACTTTGAATTTGTATTCGTATAAAAATTTCAGGGCTATTCTAACTTTAGCCACTTGTTGAAGAGAGGGATGAAATCTGACACTCATGACTGGAGGGATTCAAATTTCTTTCAAGGATTCCGATTTTCCCCTGGAAAGTACAAAGTACGTTAGATTCAGCGTTTCTCAAACTGTGGGGCGCGCCCCCTTTGGGGACCGTGTCAACTCTACGAGGGGGGCGCGAGCATATTGAAAAGTCGAAAGCAAAATTTTATTTAATTAAATTTGTTTGTTTACCTTCAGTAAATTAACAAATACATTCTGACATAATAAAAAATGAAATACACATTTACACTGATATATTACATTTATAAATGTAGCAGCACTGCTCATTTTATTTGATAATTAATTTAACAGTACAAAGTTAAGAACCAATTGAATGATTACCAGTGCCCACATGAGATTGTCATACATAAAATTAAATACAAAAATTAACACTTATCTTGATAATTTGTACTGATTATAATTAATTCCTTAACTGCCAATTCGCTTCCCAATTCCAACCGTTTTCCACGCAGGCACGTGTATGCGATGCATTGAGGGGGGAGTAAGGAATAAAGAAGCAAATAATACGAAGCAAATCCTTCGCAAACACTGTCAAAGTCCTTTTATTGCATTCCAAAGCCTTTGGAATACTTTTATGGATAGCAGTGCACAGAAAAGATCGTTCTTCGGAAAGACGTATATATATGTCCGAGGAAACTAACGCTTTGGCTGAGCGAGAAGTTTATATACGCCAGTGGCACTTAAGAGGTTATCGTATTTAGCGTCAAAGTATAGTATAAGTGAATTCAAAACTATGTTATTGTATGAGGGGGGCGCGATGAAAATTATTATTGGATATTGGGTCGCGAATATTAAAACTTTGAGTAGCACTGGATTATTAAGATATTTTTTTACTCGATTTAAAAAGCTAATTTGTAACATTAAGGGAACATGTACGATTTGTACATGTACCTAGAACGGTACCCATTCTTCTAGTAGACTACGGCTATAACAAATAACCTTGTACCCTCCCCCTTTTGCCCCCCAAAAAAAAAGGAAATGTAACGTACAACTCGGTACCTTCATATGACCTTGGCTACTACAGATAATGATATTTATTTTTCTCAAAATATTTTTCGCATATAGTATTTTTAGAACAATTTTAGTCTGAGATTGATTGATTGATTGAATATTAACGTCGTACTGTTCAGCTACACGAGGACTTTTGGCGACGGACCACGTAATTTTGAACCATGGTCAAGTGACGTGGACGACACCTGAGCTGGCACCCCCCTCTCCTAACTACCAGACCACACCAACGGGAGGACGTTTCAGCTCTCGACAGATTTAGCGTGCATCGCTGCCCTACACGGCGGGTCTTTAGTGGTACAGGGTTCGATACCTATACCACCACGGCTACCGCGGCCACAATTTTAGTCTGAGAGACGAATATGTAGCAGTAATTTTTAGAATTGAGAGAATCCGTTTTAGTTTTCTTTTTTTACTGAGTTTTCGAGAATGTCAAAACGTTTTCGTGACGAAAACTTTTGGGGTAAACCTGAGGCTATCTGAGACTTATTAAAAGAGTTAATAATAATAAGTTTATTTATGAGGATGAATCAGAAAAGGAAAATTTTATTGAAGTTCAAAATCACGAATTTTTACAGATAGCATGATAAATATCAGTTTAGTGAGGGCATGTTATATATGTGCATAATTGTCGGGTCAAGTCATGAACTTCCCTTGATAAATGCATTCGCTTTCCCATCATATGCTAGACATGCTGGAAAGGAGAGAGATCTGGTGATTTAGCTGGCCAAGGAAATGTTTGACAAGCTGTAAAGCAGTTCATAGCAACACTTACCGTATGTAGTCTGGCGCAATCTTTCTGAAAAGGAGACCAGGGCTAAAGGAACGGTAGCAAAACAGTTATCAGAATATCACCGACGTACCGCTGTGCTGTAAGTGTGCTCTAATGACGACCAAAGGGGTCCTGCTGTCAAAAGAAATGGCACCCCTGACAGTAACTCCTGATTGAGGGCCTGTGTGACGTGCAATAGTGAAAGCAGGATCGGCACGCTGTCCTGGGCTGTTCCAGACACGGCCTCGATGATCGTCAGGACACAGTTGGAAGCGGGATTCGTAGCTAAACACTATAGGTCCCCAGTCAGCATGATTCCAATCTTCTCGAGCTAAGTATAACTGTAATCTGGCTTGACAATGTGCAAGCGTAAATGGCAGGTGGCGTAGCGGTCGATACGAGTGTAAATTTCCCTCTATCAGCCGTCTGTGAATGGTCATGGTGGACACTCGTGTGTGTGTGTCGTACGTCTGATGGTTAATAACGATGGATTAGACGCTGAGACAGCTGAACTGACAACCAATCTGTCCTCCCGATCTGCTATGGCATCTAAGTCGACCGCTATCATCATGACCCTGAAATCTGCCCCCTGAATTCCACCCATTCTTGCTAGCTTTTTCTAATGGCCGCATCGCTTCGACCCATATAACGAGCGATTCTCCTATTCGCCCAACCTGCCTCCTTCAGTTCAATGATACGAACTCTTTCAAACTTTGACAGTTACTCGTACTGAGCTCGAATCCCTCGTCGGGTCATTTTTTCAGTCACTGAAAGGTAACCTAAATTGCAATGCAACGGAAATTTTGACCATCAGACAGAGAATCACTTCTTATAGACACCTGCTGATAGCACAGTCCGATGAGCTGTAGCTCCCGCTGTTTATTCATTGGACACTAAATTTTAATCATTTGCATGTTCCGTGCAAATGTCTTTGCATAAGAAATTTCATTACAATCAAGCTACTACTTCTTGGTGCGTCAGGGTTTTTTTTTTTTTTTTTTTTTGTTATAGAGTGTAATTTTAAAATACAAATTTCGTTATAATGCGGTGAGATATTAAATGACCATGATAATTTGTCTACTCTGTACTAAATGTAGAATTTAAAAACAAAGCACCTAATTTTATTAGAATTCAAGTTACAAGGGGAAAAAAACATTAAGATTATCAAAAAAGATGCAATACCATTCATTAAATTGCCGTTTTTGTGCATCGTTTCCTTATAAAATTTAGAGTTCAGTTTCAAATGAAATCTAGTTATTTGTACTCAAATTTTTACTATGCATCAGTAATCTCAAAAGCAATGAAATAGTTGACATTCTAAACTATATCAGCTTGAATTAAAAATTTTACTTAATTTACCTTTATGATTCCCCACGGGATGTGGGTATCATGGTTTCATCATCCACGCGACCATAGTTTGAGGGGATAAAAGATTGACCCTCTATTAGCTTCCATAATAAAACTAGTTTATTATCTCAATTTATATTAAGCAAGTCTAGGAGGCTAATGATCAGGAGTGATATGACATAAACTAGAATTCTAACAACTAGTGCCATAAACCATCGAATCTATATTTATGGATGATTCCTTAACGTACTAGAATCCACTCTAGTATTAAAGTTTAATATAATCTATCTTACCACTATTCCACGCTGAAAAGCTACCAGTCCTTATATCGTCAATATAATACTGTATCTAACTTGATCCGGCAAGTGAACAATGTCCTTGCTTCGAGCCCACTTAAAATCTCCTTCTTAGAACTTCGCTTAGAACTCACTTAACACTCATAGAACTCCCCTAGCACTTCACATGAATACTAAAGCTCCAATGCATGCACATTCCTAATCTGCACAGTCACCGTTCTCTTCTTGAGTTGGTGGGAAAGAATTGCCATTCTGGCCCCAAAGCTTTCCCAAGAGGGTTTTAGTAGAAGGCGCGATAAAGCCCCGTCTCACCTTCTTCAAGTATTTTTCGCCTACTAATACGATGCTTATTTATTTTTCTGTAAATTTCTAAAGGAATTTAGGCAATTGTTGGAAAAGTAGTCTTCATGATTTATCAAATAATAGAAAATGGCCAACTGATTTTGCAACTGATCATAAAATGGCCATACCAAATACAAAATGTTCCAATACAAAAGTATTCATAAAATAACTTGGAGATCTGTTGAATGCAATCAAATTGACCATCTTTCGGGTGATTCTAGACCAGTGCTTCTCAAACTTTCAATATTTGCAATAAAATATTCAATCACAATTTTCATCACGCCCCCACCCTCCATACAATAACAATGTATTGAATTCGATAACAAGATACTTTGATGTTAATGCTACAATACGATTTTAATTTCTCTGCCACTGACGTATATATAAGTCTTGCTCAGCTCTTGTCGTCTCTTGAGTAAATTGTCCCGTACGTATATATACGACTTTCTTCAAAACTATCTTTTCTGTTCACTGCCATCCATAAAATTATTCCGAAGGCTTTGGAATGCAACAAAATGACCTTAACAGTGTTTGCGAACGATTTACTTATTTCTGAGGATTTTCTTACTTATTCCCCTTCTCTCGTCCTCCCCCTTAAATACGACACATACTCGAGCATACTTGCAAAACAGTGGCATTGTGGAGCGAATTGCATAACTTTTAATCCGCAGTTAAGGAATTATAAACCGCACAAATTATCAAGATAAATGTTAATTTTTGCATATAAATTTATGTATGACAAGCCCTGTCAATTATTATACTTGTTCTTTACTTAGTAATGTTGAATTAATTATAAAATACATGTGGGCAGTACTAATACATTTATATAAGTATATGACATTCTTATTTATTTTTCATTATCTCAGAATGTTTTTTGAATATTTACTTTAAATAAATTAATGATTTTTTAATTAATCTTTTGTTTCGACTTTTCAATATGCTCGCCCCCTCCTAGGGTTATCATGCCCCCCCCGGGGGCAAACCCCACAGTTTGAGAAGCAATATTCTAGACACAAGTAAGATATATTGGATGCAAGAACTTATCGCGGGGCTAACCTGGATTCAGATCATTTTCTGGTTACGGCAAGGGTTAAAGCAAGAATTTCAAATTTCTGAAAGTCATGGAAAATGTTTGGAAAAATTTGACTACGGACAGTTTAAAAATAAGGCATAGAAGCCAAAAATTCCAGGAACAGCTTGAAAATAGATAGAAAGAAATTAACCTTTTTAGTGATGAGGATAATATAGACAAAAAAGGAATACATTAAAGGAAACAATCATCAAAACAGGTAACCAAGTCGTGGAAAAGGTAAAAAAAAGAGTAAAAAGGACTGGTTTGATGACAATTGTTTCATGGCTACAAAGTATGGCATATAGTAAAATGCCGAGTAATAGACATTCAAGAAACTGATTGCATACAAAGATGTAATAAGAGAAGAAAATAACTCGCAGGGGAGAAAAAAAAGGGTCTTTTTTTAAAATGTTGAACATTTCAGGAGATCCGACAAAAGCAGAGCTTCCTTCTGAGAAATAAACCTTGGATGCAAAGAATTTAAGCCAAGAACCACACCTTGTCGTAATAGAAAAGGAATTATTTTCAGTGATAAAACTGAAGTGTTAAGATAGAATAAGCATTTAGACCCAAATTAACTCAAACCGTGGGGCGCACCCCCCTTGATGGGCGTGATAACTCTACGAAGGGGGCGCGAGCATATTGAAAACTCGAAAACAAAAGATTATTTAAAAAATTAATTTACTGAAAGTAAACAAACAAAATACTTTCGGATATAATAAAATATAAAATACGCATTTACAGTGATATAATACACTTATAAATGTATCAGTACAATGTATTTTACTATTAATTTAACAATACTAAGTTAACAACAAATTTGATAAGTATCATTGACCACTTTATTAACACATATGTTATATAACACTTCGTTAATTATTGGTTTGTATTAACACTTATCTTGATAATTTTGTACGGTTTATAATTAATTCCTTTACTGGCCAATTAAAAGTTATGCGATTCACTCCCCAGTGCCACCATTTTCCATGTAGACGAGCGTATTTCGGTATTTTTTCTTAGGCAGAGAAGAAAAGGAATAAATAAGCAAATCCTTCGATTGATTGATTGAATATTAACGTAGCACTGTTCAGCTGCACGAGGGCTTTTTTGCGACGGACCACGTAATTTTGAACCATGGTCAAGTAACGTGGACGACACCTGAGCTGGCACCCTTCTCTCCTAACTACCACACCACACCAACGGGAGGACGTTTCAGCTCTCGGCAGATTTAACGGGCATCGCTGCCCTACACGGTGGGTCTTTAGTGGTACTGGTAATAACAACAATAGAAACGATTGTACTACTCAAATCCAAAAGAGAATTACTATGGCTAACAAATGTCTTGATGGAATACGAAAATATATGAAATCGAATTTTAAAAAAACAACACAACAAAGGTTCTATTGCATAAATGTCTTTTAAGATCAGAATCAACTTTTGCATGTGAAACTTGGTCAAGTCTCGAGCAGATAAGATAACCATCTACGAAAGGAAGATTGAGAATTTTGGAGGAATTCAGGAAAATGTTGAACATGGCGAAGAAGAGAGATCAGATATCGAACTCTAACAATCATATAAGGAATCTGACATTGTTAACTTCAAATTACAACGAATTAAACAGACAGGTCACGTTTTCAGAATAGACAAAGTCCGTATCACTAAAGGAGTCAACAATGCTCAACCAATTGGCAAACAAAGAAAGGGTAGGCCAAATCTTAGATGGATTGATGGCCTAGAAAAAGATCTCCTAGTTTTGAGAACTAAGAATTGCAGAACATTGGCAGGAAGAAGGCTGACCTGGGAGAATACTTCTTGAGAAGGCCAAGGCCCAACCTGGGCTGTCAGCCACTGAGGAAGAAAGGAAATTATAAAGAGATCCAATATTTTTTCTCCCTCAATCAAATGCTAGTGTTTATAAACTTGTGACGAATCTGTACGGAAACTTTCCACTAATCTTCTTAGGCGTCTTTCTCGGGAATATAAATTCGCGTTTATTTCCAATCAACTCCAAAAAGAAGTTTAGGATATTCAAATTAGATAAGGTATTTAAGTCGAGAGTTGCGAGATAGCAAGAGAGAGGATGGTAGGCTATTGAGTCAGTAACGTTAAACCCTTTACTAGAAGATTCAAAGAGATTAGATTCGTGAAGACGTCGTGCTGCTAGACGTACCAGAAAGCTGATATAAGCCAGCAGTAAATATAATTCACGTACGCTTTAAGTAAGCGTCAGGTTGTGATACTTAGTTAAAGTTAATGACAATTAAGAATTCGAATACGTGTGTTTCTCGGATCTCCTAGTTTCGGTAAACCTTACTAGAGTTGAGCTAGATTATTCTTAGTAATTTAATTTAATATAAAGGCAAATCTCTTTAGATGACGTAACATAATTATATTATTTGTTATCAGAGATTGAGGAAATTATAACAAAAATAAATAATATTATTATTCAAAATGGCTTTTGGTGGTTCTTTGCCTCAAATTAATCTTGGTGTTCAATTTGTGACCCAAGGGGGTCATCACAAACTGTGCATTCGATAATTAAAATCCAGACCCATCAGAAATGTATTGCATCAAAAGTATCCCCCCTCAAGCGCTCCGAAAATTTATTTTAGAAACGGAATGTACCATAATAAACATGTAAACAAATCATAATACTTGTAAACAAATCATAATACTTGTAAACAAATCATAATACTTGTAAACAAATCATAATACTTGTAAACAAATCATAATACTTGTAAACAAATCATAATACTTATAAATAAATAACAATGTAATAATATTTATAAATAAAATTTCTAAAAAAGTGCGTGTGCTTATGACCACACGATAAAAGTGATTACTTTAAATTTTGTAATGTTATTTCAGGGATTAATTCAGTGAATAAGAAAACAAGAAGATATTAATACTGTCTATAAAATTATTTATTCATATGTCTACTCATTAAGTAATATTTTTTACGAAATATATAATCATATTTGTGAATTAATTGGCTTTGTGAATTTGGTGGTAATTTAAAAATTTTCAATCCTATCCATGAATTAGTTTAAGCAAAGGGATAAGTAAGACAGGTAGTTGATTGGGAAGAGGTTAAAACCTTTAAAAAAGGATTTAATCAGAAGATTTATATCATATAATCTCTAGCTTATACTAGCTCTTTTGTCATTGTATGACAGTTTTGTACACGTATATATCCAGTGCTTCTGTAAGGTAAGTCTTCTTAATTATATTTCGCGTCTTATTGTATTAAAATTATTAAATATAACTTTTTTTTAGTATATACTTAAGGGGGTTCATCTATGTGACGGCCTATTTTTTAAGCATTCTTAGGGATTTTTTTTTGACTACCAGTAAAAGATATAAATAAATGATAAAATAATTTTTTTATCATTTATTTACATACTCTTAAAACACATAGAACTTTATATGTTTTAAGAGTATGTATATAAATGTTTAGCCAAAAATATCCAATAGAACGTGAGTTATAGCGCTCTGAACACACCCACCTCAAAAAAATGGACGTTCATTTCCTCTACAATTCCTGCTGATTGACTTATCTGAAAATAAAAAAAAATAAAGTGTTTTAATCTATAAGCGTAAATGCACCAAATGAACTACACTCAATTGAAAATATCAAAAATTGGACTTTTGGTAGACTTCTGAAGAAAGTTTCGAATTTCATGGGGGGGTTATTTTTTTTATATAAAAAATAGAAATAACTTGAATTTTGGAATGTTCGTAGTTCATTTGGTGCGTATATATGTACTGAGTCTACCCTATAAATTTAAAGAAATTCGGTCAAACCTATCTTGAGATATAATGGATCAAAGTTTGAAACATACAGTTTTGAGAAAAAAAACTTACAAAAATAGACTTTTATTCTTAAACACATTGCGATATTGCTACTGATAATTATGTACTATTTACTTAGTTCTATAAAAATGTGTCCTTTTTCTACGTTCTAAGTTTAATTTTCGTGTAGGATTTCTCTATCTCTCTAATCCTATTTTATAAAAATATTACATGTTTCATTTTCATGCTTCTTTGATGTTTACTCATTTCCATCGGAGCTCCTGTTCTTCGAAGAGATCTTAATCTCCTATCAGAACACTTGGGGAATAGCATTGAAATGCTTTACTTGCCCCGGTTAAAATTTAAAGTAATAAGAACTATGTACTGGATTGCTAAATCAGCGGGGCCATCGAGACAACCGAAGATCTTTCAGAGTGACTCGATCGACCAATGGCCGAGGTTTTCTCGGCCAATGGGCAAGCGAGCTTTCGACTTGTCTTGGGATTGTGAAGTGCAGGGAAGAAATTCAATTTGAGGTGGGAGAGGAACTCTCCCCATTGGTCGGGCTACTCGTCTCCCATTGGGAGAACGAGTCGCTCGGAAGAAAAGGGGGAGTTGGCAGAGAGAAAAAACAAAAATCTCACGCGAACGGAAATAGGAATATCTTGAGTTCTTTAAAAAATGATTTAGTATTTGGGGACCTAAGATTAAATCTTAGGTCTTTCGATCGTAACTGTTAATGAGGTGTTGATAAGAAATATGAATCCTCTCGTCGCCTTTTGCATTCCTAACATTTCCAAGAGGAAAGGGTAATCGAGGAAGAATTTTCTTAACTCGATGATCGCGTCTTTGAATCCAAAATAATTTTCATTGCTATTATTTTCGTTGATTTGAGGGGTTTCTTCGGTGGGGGCCGAAGTTCCGGGTTTTTTATTTTCATTTTGAGTGCTCATAAGAGCGACTGTAAAAGGGAGCTCCGGCGTGACCGGTTTTTGAAGGTTTTATTAACTTCTGTTCTCTTAACGGTATTACGATTGATGGCCGCTTCACCTTTTTTCTGTTTAATTTTGGGGAATTCTTCGCAATGGCTCCAGTTTGCCATGTCCTGTCTTATTGCAATTAATGCATATGGGGTTAGCTATTTTCTCTTTAATTGGGCAATGTTAGTTCGGAGTGGTTCACCGCATTTTGAGCACCTAGTGTGCATGTGACAATTTTTCGACGAGTGGTTAAACAAGTTACAATTGTAACATTGAGAAACCCCCGGCCATCTGTTAAAAGTGTCGACCTGCACACCTAGGTAGCAACACTTTTTTACTTTAAAAATGTCTGGGGAGTCGGATGATCTTTTGAGGTCTACCATAAAAACGGGGAGCGGGGATTTTGTTTTCGATCCGGTGAGCTGTGCCACCTTTTCGACACAAAATCCTTGGGAGGTTAAGTCTGCTTGGATCTCTCCGATTTCCGTGGAAACCGGGAGTCCTTTAATAACTATTTTCTGGGGGCGGGAATCCAGCAGCTGGATCACGTAAATTTCCTCGCGCTTTTCGTCAAGGTAGGCAGCTATGGTGCGAAGTTCATCGCTGTTTGTCGTAAAAATTTTAAGGTATTTCCCTACTAAGTTTACGTTGCAATTGGGGAAATCCTTATTTAGGTCATGCTTCTTTTTGGATTAGAAAGAATCCCGTCATTCGTAGAAAGATGTGGCGGGGGGTGGGGAGATTCACTTAGACTGAAGCTATAGATACGATTATGGGAACTTTCGCGGCATATTGGTGGGGGAGGGGGTGACAGACTAACGTGTTTCATGTCGCTCGGAGTGGCGGGGGGAAGAAACACACCTCCTTTGGTCATGTCTCTTTAGGGGGGTGTCGCGGACGACCTTGAGCTCGATTTCCGACTTAAGACGAAAACCGCCGAATGAGCGTTACAAACCCGAGTGTGACGTTCATTCAAGTTCACTCTCCAGCAAAAAGCACGTAAAGAAATTATCACTCCAAAAACAATTATAAATAACGATTATTATTTGATTAAATATAATAATAATTGTATTTTTATATTTCATTATTAAAGTTATTATAGAATATATCAATAAAAAAAGTACAGGAAACTTGCAATATTTTAAAAACTGCAAAAATATCAAGGTAAACATATTGTAGTGTTATCATCCATCTTGGCGAACATAAACTACAACTTGCGCATGCCCTGTGATAACAAACTAGTTGCAATAATTTTGCATCATTTAAAGATATTTCTTAATATAAAAAATATAACCAGCATAAAATATAATTATTTTTCAACAAAAACTAAAATTGTACATATATTATGTACATTTTTAAATTGCATAATTTTTTAACCTTTCTAAAAATACCATACTTTACACTCTCTAGGGTAATTAGAAGACCTTAAAATTTATTTTTAAATAATCGTTGTAACCGGGTAACGCCCATTTGAATGGCGAAAAATGTAAACAAAGTACTTCGTTTTTGCATAAAAGTTGAAAGTCTGATATAAACCGAAACATGCATCTTTTATTGTAAATTGAGCCATTTATTTTTTAATTTCCTAGCCGATTAGAAGTCTCACTGTATACATCAAAAATAATTTATCTCAAAATGTAAATTGTGATGTTCGATGTATCTTTTCTGAGAAACTACTTTTCACGGGTGTGTTAATTTTTTATGATATATTTATAATGATGGCTAATATATACTGAAATGAGCTTTTGTAAAAAAACTCAAAAATTTATTTTTTACAAATTTTTTATGTGAAAAATTGGTGAAATAAGTATCACTATGTTTGATTAAATATTTTATAAATTATGAAAATTTCAAAATTAGCTAAAAGCTCATTTCAGTATAATAGGAAGGGTGTACTTTGATTGTATGGAAATTTTCAAACATGTGTGTATTACAGATTTTGAGAAAAGGTACATCGAAAGCAGCCCATTTAACATTGCCGGTATAGAGGTTTCCTACTCTTCTTAAACTACCTTTCAGTCAAGAACTTGACTTTTGCTTCCAGAAGAAAATTTCAAGAGTTATAGAAAGATTTTTTATTCTATAGTCAAAAAATGCTTTAAATTGTCAATTGAATGTCACAGCCGATAGAACTTTAAAATTTTATGGCGAAAAATAATATAGTCTGGAGTCTTTGTTACAATACTTTTCTCACGTTAAAGTACTTTGGAATTCAACAAAATTAGAACTGATTTTTTTAAAAAAAGAATACACTACTTACGTTGAATGTTAACTGATGTTTAACCCATGTTTTGGGGGAATGAAATATATATGGGTTGCGCCAGCAATCACGCTGACTGTTAAAGCACGAGTTCGGTGATAAGAATAGACTGATAATCAATGGATATCGTACGGAATTTTACTGTTTATTTTTTCTTCCATATTCATTTCGGGTCATTTCCGATTCCAAAAAATTCTTTTATTATTTTTAAACCATTTTTTAATAGTGTTATGGGGCCGTGGTAACCTTGTGGTCAAGTGGTGACTTGTGGCCGGCGTGTCATGAGTTCGTGCCCAGTACCGCTGAAGACCCGCCTTGCAGAAGGGTGATGCACGTTAAATCTGTCGAGTGAGTGAGGGAATATTAACGTCTCACACACACACTGTCCAGCTACACGAGGGCTTTTGGCTAGGGATGGAGATTATTTCCTAAAAAGATCGATTTCTAAATTGATTCGAATTGTAACCTGATGAATCGATTCACAAAAAAATCGAGGTCTAAAAGATCGATTTCTAAAAAATCAATTTTTTTTCAAGTCTGCATTTACAATGTAAATATAAATCTTTTTCTATGAAAAACAAGAAGGATACCATAATAAATGATCTCTTATCAACAAAATCAGGAAATTTTTTAGTTCAGGGATTTCGACAATTACAATTATTTTATTACCATATCAAAGTATTAGGTATATAAGAAGACATTTATTTTCTAAATGTATTAGTTACATTAAAGAGTGTAGAAAATAGATAATATATGGGATAATAGCCTTTTTGTTTATCCAAGTCCTACATAATTATATTAACTGTAACTAAAGATAATATAGCTTGTAGTTGCCAATGCTTAACAACTAAGCTTTTTAAAAACAACAGTCTGTGAAGTCTGTGGGATCTATTCGGTTCCGCTCATCACTTACGATGTTGCCATCAATCGAAAAAAGGCACTCACAAGGAACAAATGATCTCACTATACTTACATACTTCATGGCTATTGAGTGAACATGATGATAAATAGAGTTTTTTTGTTCTTTCCAGTAAAGTATAGGATCATACTTCAGGTGCACAACTGCCTGCGATAAAAAGTGTTTAAAGATAGTACATTCAACAAATTATAAATAATTTTATAGTTTTTACCAAAAAAGAAAAAAATTCGACTGTCTATTTTCTAGGATGATATATCGATTCACTGAATCCATTCAGTGCTAAATATCGATTAAAAATCAATTTTCATCTCAAAAAATCTCAGATCGCCATCCCAAACTTTTGGCTTGATTGAATATTAACGTCGCACTGTTCAGCTACACGAGGGCTTTTGGCGACGGACCACGTAATTTTGAACCATGGTCAAGTGACGTGGATGACACCTGAGCTGGCACCGCCTCTCCTAACTACCACACCACACCAAGGGGAGGACTTTCAGCTCTCGACAGATTTAACGTGCATCGCTGCCCTACACGGCGGGTCTTTAGTGGTACTGGGCTCGAACTCGTGACAAGGCAAGCCACGGTCCGATACCTATACCACTCGGCTACCGCGGCCACCCCAACTTTTGGCGACGGACCACTTAATTTTGAACCATGGTCAAGTAACGTGGATAACACCTGAGCTGGCAAAACTTCTCCTAACTACCACACCACACCAACGGGTGGAACATTTGAGCTCTCGACAGATTTAACTTGCATTGCTTCCCTACACGGCGGGTCTTTAGTGGTACTGGGCTCGAATTCATGATATGCCTGCCATGCTCCGATACCTTGACCACTGGACTACCGCAGCCCTCCTGAAATCTGTCGAGGCATGGAAGTTAGGTAATGGGTGCCAGCTCAAGTGATTTTCTCGTCACTTAACCAAGGTTTAAACCAATAGCTTTTCACTTATCGAAAACACGAGGGCTATTGTCGATGTAATTCTAAACGATAGTCAAGTGACGAGGACAACACCTACATTGGAAAAAAAATTCTGAAAAAAAATCAGATCTTAGAAAAGGTTTAGGGAACATGGGTCTTGTCCCTCTTAAAGAACCACAAAAAAAACCTAGAAATAAACACACTAAAGATTGCTTAAAAAATCTTGCCACTGTTCATGAAAAAACTAGAACCTCTTGCAAAAATTTCACGTTTTTGTTATCGTCAGAATTAAAAATACCGAACTCATTCCATTTGTATTCCTTGAAACATTCTCCCCCCTCTTTAATAACTTTCTTTGATTAAAAACTGTGGCCGCGGTAGCCTAGTGGTCAAGGTAACGTACTCGTGGTCAGCGTAACAAGAATTCGAGCCTAGTACCGCTGAACATCCGCCATGTAAGAGAGCGATGTACGTTAAATCTGCCGAGGCTCAAACGTCCTCCCGTTAATGTGGTGTGGAAGTTAGGAAAGAGGTGCCAAATCACTTGTTGTTCTCGTCACTTAACCGTGGCTCAAAATTTCGAGGTTCGTCGCTAAACATCTCTCGTGTAGCTGAATAGTGCGACATTAATATTCACTCACTCGATGATATTATTATTTAGTAATAATGGGACTCTGTTACCAAGTAGTCGTATAATGCACTCCGTTCATCTGATGTCATAATCACATGATAGTACGTTAAACAAATAGCCACTCGTTTTACTCGTGTGTCAATCGACTGATTTTGGCGGCATTTTCGGATGTTTATCTACTATCATATAACAAAAGATATAAAATATTTTCTTTCCTTTAACTTAAAAAAACAATTTTTATTTTTATGCATTACTGATTTTATATATATATTTTAATTGCCCTTTAATATTTTGTTTATTTTTATTGCAAAATTACAACTTGTAAATTCTCGGAACTCCTATCGTTAAATTATGTAGCTTGGCGATCGATTCCGGTAGCCAAAAAAATTGACATCACCAAGCCTCCCCCTAAGCAAAATCGACAGTTAGCACACAATCATGTGGAATACGGTTAGCTGTTATTGTTTACCTGATAATCACGTGATGATCGGCAGATCGCAGCACCCTCTGGTGATAAATAGACCCCATTGTGAACTTGTGTCCAGCAATATTCCTATTGATTTAAGTACAAGTTGACACTTTGATACTCTATGAACCTGGTGGATAGATAGGCTGACCAAAAAATTTGTCGAGGCTAAAAACCCTCCTTTTCACGTGATGTGGAAGGGAGAGTAGGGAGCCGACTCATGTATCATCCTCGTCATTGGCCTATTTACATCACCAAAAGCTCTTGTGTTGCTATAGCATGCGATGTTAATCAATCTTTGTCTACGTTACTTTTAGTTAGTAATATTGAATAAGCAAGTATTTGTTAACGTTGCGCAGTAAAGCAACTTGGAGGCTAATGACGACGAACCTCGTAATTTTGAATCTCTATAAAGTGACGAAGACATCACCACAGCAAGTACCACTCTCCAAACTACCACATCATGCCAATGGAAGGTTAATTAGCATTAAAAGCTTGAATCACAATAGAGAATTATACTATAAATATTGTTATGTTGATCGGGGTTCGAGGATTTTATGCAAATCAGTATCAAAGAAGAAAAACAGTTATTTAAGAGCGATGAGGATTTATCACACAAAATTCCAATCCGTGAAATATAGGATTCAGCATCAATATTCACAGAATAAATCCCAGATCTTCACACCTCTCACACCACTCAAACACAATTATCAGTGCTTAAAATACAAGTATGTAAAGGATTATTCACAAGCCTAGTTGAGCTAATCAGTTATCGCTAGTCTAAACAATGTTTACTAACCACTGGTGGAATCAGTTGACTCGTTGCAGCTAGCAAAGCTCTATTTATAGACCCAGCAGAAATTTCCAGAAAAATCCGCACGCGTCACTAGTTTCTAGAAGAATCCAGAGGGCCCCGAATTCGCCAATAGCGCCAAAATGGTTGTCGAATTGGCGGTCAACTAGGTCATTAAATATGATGCCCTTGGCTCTATCGCCAAGGCATCGCTATTGTAGACAGATCTCGTAGTTTGAACTACGGTCAAGTGATATGGATGACATCTGAGTTGGTACACTTTCTCTAAACTTCCACAACATGCCCACGGAAGAGCTTTGGGCCACGTTAAATTTAACACGTATCAGCCCCTCTACGTGGCAGGTCTTCATTTGCCTAGGGCGTGTCGGGGATAGAAACTGTGATCTATGGATCCAAAGCGAGGTAACTTAACCTCTTGACAAATGATATCCTCTCTGTCCGGAGGCTGTTACTGTCTTATATAGGAACCTCCTACACTACTCCCCCACCAGTGAGTTGGTAGATAGGAAAACGAACGAGATATATGTTATACCAAGCGTGTATAGCGCGTAAATTGTTGCTCTCACGTCAAGTGAGTGACGACTTTGGTTTCAGCGTGAAGTGGGTCTGGCGACTTTGGTTGATGCGTCAAGTGGGTCTGACGGCTTTGACTACTCTTGTTGCGGGTAGATGGGGCCACGACAGATGAGAAGGTTTTGCGTTTTCCTTTTTCAGCCAGGGTCACCAATGCTGGAGATAGAAGCCGCAACCTATGGATCCGAAGTCGAGTAACTTAACCGCTAGACAAAAGTGATCACCTTTGTCCGGTGATTTGTGACGGTGATTTTCGAGCAAAAGGTTTCCAGATTGCGTCAGCAATCCTCAGCCCTCTATCTGGTACTGAAAATCTTTGTGTCGGAAACTTGGCTGGAAAGTAGGAGACGTGGTTTGAAAAGAGCGTGCCAATGGGTGGCTTAAGGGAGAAAGTTTTTTCTTGTCTTCTGATAGGCTGTTGAAAGTTGGTAGTAAGCTTAGAGCAGACTGCACTAGAGCTTTTTTAAGAACAAAAATATAAATATAAAAAGTTTAATAAAGTAAAATTTTGAAGAATTTACAATTTTGAATAAGAGTAATATTGAAAGAGGTTTTAAGTTTTAATGTCGATGGAAATTTTTAGTTTCATTCAATCATAGCTGTCAGAAGGAGGCAAGTTTTTTTCCTGATCTCTTTGAGTCTTTTTAATTTTAGAAAGTAAAGTTAAAATCTTGGGGTTTTTCTTTTTACGAGATCGGAAATTATTGAAAAAAGTTTGAGCACCTGTACCAAGTCGGATACTTTGTTATCTTTATCAAGGAATCCTCGAAAGTTTTCGCTATTAGATTGGGTGGTGTTTTGGCTTGGGAGTTCACCGCTGGTAATATTTGCGAAGGATATACCCTTTTTAATATTGTTACTATTGAAAATTTTGCTTTTATTTTTATTTGCTTCAGGGAGGAGGGAATCTTTTTTCAGTTTAGGAAACATGGGGCATTTTGTGTAGCATGCTGCATTACCGTAAGTTTCACAATTAATGCAGTAGAGTCACAATTAATGCAGTAAGTTTCCGAATTAATGCAGTAGAGGTTTTCTAGACAGATTTTAATGTCACATTCTCAGGAAAGATGATATTTTAAGCATTTTAAGCAGCGTGGTTTAATGTGATAATTAGCGGCGGTGTGGAAGAAGTTATTGCAATTAAAGCATTGGGTTATTCCCCTTACGGAGAAGCCCTCTACTTTAAATTGAGTATAACCCAATTTCACGAGGTCAAAAATAGATTTTCAATGGTCATTTAGAAGTAAAGTTTCTTCGAAGAAAGGGAGGGGGGAGGCTTTATTTTTCTTAGAAATTATTTGGCTACAGCAGTGTTTCTCAAACTGTAGGGCGCGCCCCCTGGGGGGGGGGCGATAATCCTACGAGGGGGACGCGAGCATATCGAAAATAAAATATTTAAAAATAATTTATAAAGTATTTAAAAATAATTAATAAAATATTTAAAAATAATTAATGTACTGGAATGAATTGAAACAAAATATATTCAGATATAATAAAAAATGCACTTTTACTCTGATATAATTTATAGGCTCGCGCGCGCGATATTAAGTCAACAAAAATAAAAACTTCTTATACCTAATTAGCTATCTTTGATCCTATAACCAAATAAAAAAACTTTTATTTGATTTGCTGTAATCGCATGATGAGAGATTTTTTTACTACGCTTTCTGTTTAAACCTAACATATAATTCTTTCAGAGAAAAAACAGATGCCAGACGCAGAATCGAAAAAATTTAGGTACATAAAAAATTCATTACTGTCATTATTTTTGAAATACTGCACATTATAACTGTAATCTGTTTAACCTTCTAAGTTATTGGTACAGTTAGTTATGACCCCTCTTTTATGTGTTTGTTTCTCATTTAGGGAAGTTGTAAGTAATGTATTTCACTGTTACGCTTTTTCCATGCAAAAGAGTTTTATTATATTTGGAAAACCATGGAGAGCACACTTTGAAGAATTACTTGGCCAAGACTTATTTTTATGACTATACATATAAAGCATAACGCGAATAACGTTTCGCACAATTTCGTATAATCATAATGATACACTTTTTACCCGGAAGTGGTCGCGCGGGACGCACAGATTACGAAATCGTTAATTCTGGCAAAACTGTTTAATTGTTACCAAAGAAAAATTGAAAAGTCCTTGAAAGTAAGTATGAAAACTTTCTCTTAGTTAAATTATTCACTGGAATAACGATTTGTATCGTGTACAATAAAATAATTAAAAAAAAAAAGATTAGGGTGACTCAATAAACCCGCTCGACCGTATCCAGTGCACGCCTGCTCCCCGGTTAAAACATGTTGAAGTCTTTTCGCTTTAAATATTAAAAATAATACAGCTATTCTTCATCGGAATTTTATATTATTGTTCATTATTTAACATCAAATATAAATGCTAATTCTGTGAGGTTTAAAATTACCATTCGCTTAAAACTAATTATAATTTGAGCAACCATTTTAAAAAAATCATTATACATTTTTGTAAACAATGTCGAGCATTTGGCTTTGCACTCCTTACAATTCAGCTATTATATCAATAATGTTTTATTTTCTTATAAATGAACTCGTGCAAAGAGCGGGTACTTCAGCCGGTATACTTTTAATGTATCAGTGCTGCACAGAGTATTTTATAACTAATTAATTAATACTAAATTAAGAACAAGTTTAATAAGTATTAACGACTTCCATGGGCTTGTCTTGCAAAGCAAAGTTTTTATAAGGAATGCTTATGATTAGAAATTCACCCTCTGAGTTCCTTTTGTATATTTAGGAGATATCTATATTTTGTCTTCTAAGCAGTCACCGCATTTTACAATATGTTCCAATTTAAAAATTAGAGAAAGGAAAAATAACATAACAATTATCCTATTATTTTATTTATTTATTTTTTGCTTAAAAGTAGTATACAAAATTTTAATACTTATGTTACTAATTTGTATGGTTTATAATTAAGATCGCCTATTGTAGCTTTAGCGTCAAAGTGCATTATTATTGCATTCAGTACATGATTAATGTATAAGGGGGGGCGCGATAAAAATTGTGATCGAAAAGGGGGGCGCAAGTATTGAAAGTTTGAGAAGCACTGGGCTACAGCTTTCAACTACATATCCTAGCTCTTCTAAATCACTCATAATTTCTTCGGTAATGGTGAAAGTCGATAGGCTTTTAATCACGGCATTGATTGGCTTATTCAACTTCGGCTCGATTACGTAGTATTCATAGTCCTTATTCTCCGCTAACATGTGAGTGGGGCAACGATGTTCCTCGAAGTCGTTGGTAAAAAGCCTGATGAATTCTTTGGAGGACTTACAGGTAAAGGATTGAAGAATTTTCCATAGAGGCTTTTAATTTGATCTCTATAGTTACACTTTTTATTCTTAGAATTATAGGGGGGAGGTTTGTTTTTGTTAATAGTTTCCTCAGAGGGATCGCTATTTACTGGAATTAGTTATTCCCCATCTTTATCTAGGCTGAAGAAGCTGTTACTTATTTCGAGGGAGTCAGGGGTTTTAGTTGGGGAATTGGGCCCAGCAGTCTTCTTAGAGAATACAAATTGTTCCTGGGATTCCTTACTTTTATTTTTACGTTTATTGCTATTTTTCTTAAATTTGTAATTTTTATTTTTACCATTGTTAAATTTTTGTAGATCATTAATTTTTATTTCATTTTCATTAACCTCGACTACTTCGGTAGGGGGGATTTTGTGCTCATTGCAATCAGTTCTAGTGCAGAGGGGGGGAGGGAGCTCACTTACCAGGACTTCCTTTTTTCTCAACATGGCTTCGGCGTTCATCCGATAGAGGTCTAAAAAAAGAGTTCCTGGGGCTGGGATTACGAAAGGTTCCTTCGTCTCGGGAAATGACAGAGATTCCTTTGACGGTATCTCTAAGTTTTTTCGCTGGCTACGAGTTGACTATTCTTCGTTGGCGAAAAATCCATATTAATGGATATTCTGAGTTCGAGCTCATAATTCGTAGGTAGATAGATCAAAGTCAATCCCAGTAATCATGAAAGCTCCGAAAAGAACTGTACGGGATGTTGAATCGTTCGAGAAATCTGGAGCTGATGAGAAACACGTCTGTTTTCCTTCGCTTCTACTGGGGCTCTTTCACCTCTGTCCGGAGGCTGTTACGAGCTTATAACCTCTATAAAACTCAAACTCATGACACCCTGGATATGAATTCGGGCCAATGACCACTAGGTTACAGCGGCCTTAAAAAGAGTTCGGAGAGTGGAATGCCCACTCAAGTGTCGTCTTAATCACTAGACGAGTACTTTATAACTCGTTCATCGAAATTAATAAATTTAAAATGTACATCTATGAATTATTGCATTTAGAAACATTAACAAAAAACCCACTGGCTTAATGGAGAATATTAGGGCTCTCCTACAAAGTCAGGTTTTTGGCCCAAGCCAGATCTTACAAACAATTGCAAAACCATAACATGACATAAGCTTTAGATCTCCTAGAATCCTGCCCACCCCACCCGCAATGCAGAGGCTGTGGAGGGTACGTTACACCACTGAAAAAATATGGGATTAGGTGAGTTATCCGCGAAAAATTCATACATTTCATCAGCTCCTTTTGATTTGATAGATCAGTGGTTGCTAAACTTTGGAACTCCAGGGACAACTAAATGTATAATTTTTATATCTTGAGGATCACTAATATCATTTACCACAATATATAGCGTACCACTAATATATAGTGATATATAACCACTAGTATATCACTATACTTATATTATTACTTATTTACATGGTTACAGCATTTCCATATTTAAGTTCCACTTTGCAAGGGAGTCTCCATAAAGTTCAATCCATAACATTCATTTCGGTACCGGCACATAAGGGGAGCTAATGATAGAAATTTAGAGGTTTTAATTAATAAGATGCGAGCAAAAAAGTACCATTAAGTGACATCGTCGGCCTAATTATCAACACAAGCTGAACTAATTCGATATAGAAGTGCTACTCTCCAAGAGCTGCGACGGTGCGTTGCCTTAATTGCGCCAAGTGAGTAAGTGAAGATTAACGTCGTACTGTTCGGCTACACGAGAGTTTTTTTGCGACGGACCTTGTAATTTTTAACCATGGTCAAGTGACGAGGATGACACTTAAGCTGGGGTATCCCCTCTCCTAACTACCACACCACACCAACGGGAGGAGGTTTCAGCTCTCGACTGATTTAACGTGCATCATTGCCCTACATGGCGGGTCTTTAGTGGTAATAGGCTCGGACTCATGACATGCCTGCCATGATCCGATACCTTGACCGCTGGGCTACCGCAGCCCTTTAATTGCGTCAAGCAGCGGTTGTTTTCGAGTTGCATGGAATCCAAGATCCCGGCCTGGCGGTAACAAATCGTCCGGAAAATAATTGTAAAGAACTGTTTTGAAATATATTTCAAATGAAGAATGTAGAAATAGATTAAAAAAATAACCAACATCACTCAATAAATGAATATCAATATAATATAATGATTTTTTGAAATATATTACCATTATCATATAATTTAATAGCTAATACGATATGTGATAACATTCATATAATTTCATATAATAAGAACCATTATATATAATAAAACAATTATTATTTGTAGTAATAGTAATTGTAAATAACATAACAATAATTATAAATAACAATTGTAATATCTATAAAAAAGTAAATTAAATTTTTAAAGAAATCCAATTAAAATCGTCTAAAATTAATAGGGTTACCGATGGAAAAACCCGATAAAAATTAACCCCTTGACCAGGGGTCGCGGCCCACCAACTCATTATAAATATTTGAAATATCGTATTTTTAAATTTTTTTCATTTTGAAATTTATTTGAGGGGAAATTTATATATATATACAGGGTATCCAGCCTTAAAGTGACCCAATAGCTAATTCCCGAACTGTTCGGTTCAGACATGCACTTCCAATTTGAAAAATGTTTTTAAAAAAGGTAAAGAATATTTTTACGTGCTTTTCGAACCAAAAACCCCATTTACAAAAAAAACTACAAAAATTAAATTTTTATACGGTCCCCAGGTCCTATCAATTATATTTAGGAAAAGATGCAACACACAAAAACAAAGTAAACACAAAAAGTTTCATTTTATTACGATAAAAACTGATCGAGTTATGCCTACATAAAGTCGAAGCATCTAAATTGTTCAGCATAGGGGATGGTATACAAATTGAGTTTAGAGAACAGTAATTCACTATCTACAGAAAGGTCAAAAGAAAAAAACATCTCATAGTAATATTAAAACATAATAGTAAACATCATAGATTGGTAATTTGTATTGCTATATGGCAAACAATAAAAGTTAAATTAAAGAAATACATCTTGTACCGAAAAGATTTAAACTAATATCACACAGCAAAAGAATACATCATTTGCCGTTCAAATTATAGCATAATGTGAATTAATGCTCCACTCATTAATCAGGGTCTTTATTATATCAGAATGACCAAATTAAAATAATATTCAAAATGACTGCCTTCCGCAGAAATGCAGTACCAAACCCGCGTCAAAAACTCCGCCTGTAGCTTCTGAAACCTCTTGACCTCCGTAGCCGATTATTCGAGTATCAAATGTCTGCGCCAAAAATGTAAATGGTTGCGCAGATTTGTGTGCGGGGCACCATCATGCTGGTACCTTATGCGTGACAAATCCCGTAAGGAAACTTCATCTTCCTCAAATTCGGCTAACGGTCCAGATAAAATTTCCGTGTATGATTCTGATGTTAAAGGTCCATCGAAATATATTGGGCCAATTAAGGTGCTCTTCCACATTCCGCACCCCACATTCACCGACCAACGCACTTGCTGGCGATTCGGTCGTATTAGATGTGGGTTTTCGAGGGACCAATAATGCTTATTATGTTTATTAATAGTGCCTTACCTCGAGAACGGGCATTCATCCGCCCACAGAACTTCATTAAAAAAATCTAGATTTTCATCCAGTGTGTTTAACACGAAATTGCAAAAATCAAATCGACGCTCCTGGTCTCCGGGCATTAGTTCCTGCGCCAGGACTGGACGATAAGGATATGCACTGTACGTATGTAATATGTTCCACACCGTGGATTTTGAGTAGGAACAAATCTTGCTAATATCCCGGACACTACTTTCAGGATGAGCCAGGAACATCCTGAAACATCCTAGAACATCCTCAGTGGGTATCCGCTGAAGGTGTGGCACGAGATAATGGAATACGTCTATGCCAACTCCCAGTTTTATACAAGCGTTGAACAGAACTGGCAATTGTACAATAAGATGGATGTCTTCGACTGGGACATTTAATGGCATAAAGTCTTGCCGTAACAATGGTACAACAGTACCATTTCGCAGTATTCTTCATTTGTATACATCTCGTTCTCCAGTACTAGAATTCATAATATTAGAATACGACTGCATGCAATTGCAAACGACTACACAACCGATTTTTAAAGTTCGCCATGATCAGTACCGCAGCAAATAAACCTATTTTTTGGAACTGCTTTTAAAATGTTTTCTTACTCCAAAATATTTTATTTTGTCTATGTTTTACATGTACACATAATAAATTTTATTTCATAAGTACTGAATTATAGTAATATATTAACTTTTTAAATTTAAAAACGATTTAAATAAGAGTGGCGTGCAAGAGCGAAAGTTTCCTAACAAAGTTCCAATTAATTTCACTTTGGAGACGGCCCCTTACTAGCTTCTTGAAAATGACCCAGAAAAAGCATGGAATGTATGATTTTCAAAGTTTCATAACTCGGCTAGTTTTTATCGTAATAAAATGAAACTTTTTCTGTTTACTTTACTTTTGTGTACTGCATCTTTTCCTAAATATAAGTGATAGGACCTGGGGACCGTATAAAAATTTAATTTTTGTAATTCTTTTCTAATTGGTTTTTTTGGTTTGAAAAGCACGTAAAAACATTCTTTGCCTTTTTTAATACATTTTTTTTAAAATTGGAAGTGCATGTCTAAACTGAACGGTTCGGGAATTAGCTTATTGGGTCACTTTAAGGCTGGACATCCTGTATATATATACAATGTATTTGCCTGTTACCTTTTCTTATTTTAAAATAAATCAGTTTTGATAATAGAAATGTCCTTTAGATTAAAATAGATTTATATTTTATCAAATAGTTACATTTCATTATACTACAGTAAATTACTTTTTAAATAAATTTCGAATTGCACTGTGGATTACTATAGATAGTACACGATTTTCTATGTGTGCGACTTTCGTTTCTCCTCCTCCATTTCTGTTTGGAGTGCCCAAAAAGCAAGAGACAGTCAGAGATGTTTTTTAAAGTTTAAAAAAAATATTCCGGGTGGTTAAGGTAAAGGATAATGTATATTTAATCGTTCGCGAATGACAGCACTATCAAATTTCAACAATGAGTAACGGAAGATCAATTCAATAGGAACACCGTAATTTTCAAGAAAATGGCAACACACACTGTAATATTTTAAGCATTATTTGATCATTGCATTATTATATTATATAAACATTATTATATTATCTATGCCTGTACACATGAAAAATAATGAAAACAATAATAATAATTCATTCTGTTTTATGTTTTCACTCCAATAAATGTTTTCTTTGCTTCCAAATCTCATATAAAGGTTCATATATTTATGTGTGTTCCACAAGGTCATTTGGGTTGGACACCCCTGCCCATGGCAACCACATTACCACATGATAAAAACATCAAGATAACCATATTGTATCGTTATCGCCCATTTTGGCGAAGATAAACAAAAACGTACTCCTAAATCAAATTAGTGTCCCTGGGAGGAGTTACGCATTCTGATAATTAAGCCGCCAATATATTTTCTTTTTAGACTAATAGATTCTGTAATATTCGGAATGTCAAATGCCAGAAACAAGTGAACATTTCATTTTAACCTGTTGAAAAGACAAAACTCAACGAAAATTTTTATCTCCAATCAAGGTGAATGGTCTTATTCAACAATAGTGAGATGTAAAACAATAGAGCATGTCCAAAACGGAGAGGAATTTTTAACATCAACCAATATAGATTCTAAAATATTAAAATGCTCGGCAAATTTTGTCGAAACATAAGGTAATGACCAAATCTCCAGATTTACAGTTATATCACTGTATTGAACTAAACATTTCCATCTCACTTCACGAAGAACAAGTACAAACATGCAACACAAAGCGATATCCCCATTCTGAAATGCTATGCCCCCAATTTATTATGGTTACAAATCTCACTTTCAAATATCTCTAAATACACCTGCAAAAGTAGCTAAATATTCCACAAATTCAGAAAAAAATTCGCTAAAAGTAGCAGCTAAAATTTTTAAGAAAAGTATAACCCATATTCCATTAAACGTTTTGGTACTCGTCATTAATGAAACTGAATCCTCATAAAAATATAAATAATGTTCTCCTTTTTCTACGAATCCTTAAACCTTTTTGACGGTCCATCAGTGGTTCGTGGACCACCGCTGCAATAGATTATGTCATGAATTAGTGAGTGGTGGAGTTCATGGCTCAAGAGCGGGGAATTTGGCCAAATTGCGCCAAACAATTGTTAAAGTGGTGTTAGTTTGATATCACGGGGCAGCACGCGCCAAGTTGTTGTTTAAGTTCGCCAAGATGGGCGATAACATTACAATATGGTTACCTTGATATTTTTTGCAGTTTTTGAAATTGCAAGTTTCAAGTACTTTTTAATTGATATTCATTATTAATGTTATTATATATTATGTAATTGTTTTATTAATAATATAAAAGTATAATTATTATTGTATGTAATAATCATATAAAATTCGTTATTTATAATTGTTTTTATTATATTTAGTTATAAATATTATTACATATTGTTATTTATTTCTAATTATTATTATGTTCTTTATTTATAATTATTAATAGATATTTACTTATAATTTTTACGTTATATGAGTATTCTCTTATGTATCATTTTTATAATATTACAATACGATGATTATTCTTTTTTTATAATTATTAAATTATATTATATGAATATTATTATGTATAATATTTATTATTAATTCATACTATATGAATATTATATATAATTACTATTAAATTATGAGATTATTATATACTGCATAATATTATAATATATTACATGTTACTTTTTATTATATTGCATTGTTATTCATTATTTGGTTATTCTCAATCTCTTCCTATATTCTTCTTTTGAAATATATTTCAAAACAATTCTTTAAGATTATCTTCCTGAGGATTTGATACCAATAGGTTAGATTTTAATCCAACAACAACAAGCGCTTGGTGCTTTGCCCCATGATATCAAACTAGTTCCGTTAAAATATTTAAAAAAAATCTAAAAATGTTGAAAAAAACAGTTTCTGTTGCAGATTGAAAATATAGAAGAAAAAAAATTAAAAACAAATATAAGCAAATTAATGACAATGAAAGCCAATCTATGGTATTATTATTAAATTATAAGTAATCCAACAAATTAATCAAATAATTAAACCGCAAAGTAATCTGCGAGTGCATTCATGTTTATTTAAAAGATTGTACTGTGGTCTAGACCGGAAAAGGACGGAAAGGAAATCTGATGATAAGAAAGAGAAGGAACACTAGGTTACTAGAGAAGTGACACCCTTGTTTACTATAGGCAGTAAAAACCCCTTGGATAAAGAAAATGGTCACTAGAACACCTCGTGATTGTGGCACCCATACTTATCTAAAGAAGATGAGCCTCCTAAGGCAGTGCTTCTCAAACTTTCAATACTTGCGACCCAATATTCAATCGTAATTTTCCTCCACCCCATACAATAACAATGTATCGAATCATCACTTGTATTTTCACTTGTATGTAACGGAATTTTGAACTGCATTTTTACCCTCCTTAAAAGGTCAGATTAATTCGAAATTTCGCTCACTTGTCCAGGATCGATGACAATACAATAATTTGATAATTTTGTTCCACTGTCTTGAAACAGGGGCCCTGAAGGAATTTTGATACAGGGCCCACTCAGAACTAGCTACGCTAGTTGTGTTACCGGTCAAATTTTGTAAGGAGTTAATTTCCTGTGGGAAGGAAGGCTGTAACTAACCATTTTGAAAGTAACAACCATATTGAATGATAGGAGAGAAAGATCTCGAAATGAGATCAGGCGCTCCAGCCCCATCGATTCAACACCTCAATGAAAGACTACGCGTGTCGCCATCTGTCAGTGAGATATTTAAACAAAAATTTTGATACAAGAAGAAAACGTTTTTAAAAATCGTGAAATAAATAAAGAGCAAAGAAAAATATATTTTCAAAAAAAAAATTACACAGCATTTTAAGAATGTAATAGAATTCACGTAATACAATGTCAAAAAACAAAATGTTAAAAAAAAAATTTGAAGAAAAATTGAAAATAAATTTGGAAAGAGAAGATCGAGAGTAACTAGTAAATATGATAATGTAATAAAATAATGGGTAACCCAATGCAGCTTTAGACCTTTTCGTCGAACAAGAAATTGTATTATATAAGCAGAAAAATGAATTCTTTTACTGCGAAAAGAAAGCCAACAGTTTCTATGAGAACAATCTCTGATAATATCTAACGAATGTTAGAAAATTAAAACTCGCCATAATTTGGGCAAAACTTTTTATGTAATATTTTCTCCTGTTTAATAAACAGTTACAAGAATCATCACAATAAAAAGCGCACGCATTTTATTGAAAAAAATCTAAAAGTACGAATAAAATTAAGAACAATGCAATGTATCATTGATTTACAATTTGCATTATTTTAAAGAGCAATGAGGAATGCATCCACATTTAACGAATAAAATTAAAAAATATATTAATAAGTCGGGAAGTAACATTAATTTTTTAAGCAATAACTAATTCTTTTTCTAGTTTTCATTTAAGCTCATACTACTTTAAAAAAATGAATTGCTAAATAAGAAATTATACATATACCTCTAATAATATTCAAAAAAGAAAACAAATATTTGGATGTTTACATTAAATCAGAAGACAATAATAATGGTTGTAGAGGAAAGAGCTTGTGTATGACAATCAATAATAGATAATCTAATTATTATTTTTTTTAATTCGATATTTATAATTGTTGACTCTCTTGTATATATATATCCCACTATAACTTCTTGTAGGACCACTGGAAATAGTTCTGACTTAATAACGAATAAAGGCTGTGATAGATCATTTATGCAATCTCAAGTAGAAATGTGATCCATCTAATTTATTATCTGCATGAAGGCAATTTTCTAGTTACTAAATAATACACAGTTCCTTGTTTTATATACACTGCTGGCCACCGTGAATACAACACCCTGAAGGAAGCATGCAAATAACATGAAATTTAAAACATGCATTAGCGGAGGTGAGATATGCAAATGATTAGAATTTCAACGCAGACACACATCACGCGCGCCTGTGGCGCCACCTCAAAGCGCTATTTAAGGCTTGGAGATTTCCACGATTTCAAGTTTGGCAATTGTGTTTTGCTTGTGGTGTTTTCAAAGAACGATCAGTTATGTCTCGAAAAAAACAGCGATCAGCTTTTGATCAAGTATCCAAGTTCGACAAAGGAAGGATAGTGGCCTACTGAGAATGTGGATTATCTTTCAGGAAAATCGGTATTCGTGTTGGACGAAACCAAACAACTGTATGATATGCGACCGTATACGGATATGTGACCGTTGGATGCAGAAGGGTACGATGGACCGACGGGGTCGATCGCATCCACTTCAGTTAACCACTTCGGGCGAGGACAGGCAAATTGTGCGCATGGCAATGATGGATCACTCAATCACATCACGAATCGTAGCACAGCACATTGAGTCTGTAATGCATCATTTAGTGTCTGCGCGTACCATTCGACGCCGTTTACAGCACAGTGGTCGGTCCGCAAACGTCCATTGCTTGGTCTACCCTTGTCGCTGAACCACAAACGTCTCCACCGCCAATGGTGAGATGAAAGAAAGATGTGGGCGGCAGAATGGAATGAAGTTGTCATTACTGACGAGTCACGCATCTGTCTGCAACAGCAGGATGATCGGATTCGAGTCTGGAGACACTGTGGAGAGAGGATGCCGAACAGCTGCGTTATGCTCTGTCACACTGGTCCTGCACCATGCATTTTAGTATGGGGCGGTATTGGATATCACTCTCGCACTTCTCTAGTACGCATTGCTGGTACTTTAAACAGCCAGCGCTACATCTCCGAGGTTTTATCGCCAGTTGTCCTTCCTTACCTTCAGGGCTTAGCCACAGCTATATTTCAACAGGATAATGCGTGGCCACGCATTTTCCAAAGGTTATTCGTAAATAACCAGATTGAATTGCTTCCCTGGCCGGCTCGCTCTCCGGATCTTTAGCCGATAGAAAAAATGTGGACCATGGTTGCTCAACGATTGACCCAGATTACACCCCCAGCGGCCACACCAGATCAATTTTGGCAACGTGTGGAAGCCGCTTGGTCTGCTGTACCCCAAGAACACATCCAAAGTCTCATTGAATCAATGCAGAGGCGTGTGGCAGCGGTGATCTCCAACAATGGCGGCTACTCTGTGGATACTGATTCTGGCAAGAACCACACTTCACAGAATATAAAATTGATCATTTGATACATGGTCAACATGTTATCTACAAAATAAATTTTGTTGTGCTATCTCTTGTCTTTCTTGGTGTTGCATTTACGGTGGCCAGCAGTATATATATAATCCAATATAAAAAAAATTTCTATATATAATCATATACATATACATACACATATATATAAATTTATACATATATATACATATACACAAATATATAAACAAAAATATAAAAATAAACATATAGTTATATACGTAAGATAACTAAAAATAGGAAGAAGGCACATAGTATAAAGACAAACTCCTGATCTTAGGAACCAGGATTGCAGGTTTAAACAAGTTTTGCGGCGCCAATCTTCACCTGTAATTTGTCATACTATGTACCAAGAGGAAAGAAAAGAATTATATATGTAGAATTTAAATATTAAAAAATCATTAAACTAAATAACATAGGTACATAAACATAACCTTCTAATTCGGAGTTAAAACGATGGCCAAGAGTGCAGTAACGTGTTCCCGCCAAATAGGGGTGAGAGCAGAACCGCATACAATTAATTGCGATACGAAAATAAGAAATATATATATATATATATATATATATATATATATATAATGTATATATATATATATAATATATATATATAATGTATATATATATATATATATATATATATATATATAATATATATAATGTATATATATATATAATATATATATATATATATATATAATGTATATATATATATATAATATATATATATATATATATATATATATATATATATATATATATATATATATATATATATATATATATATATAATATATATATATATATATATATATAATATATATATATATATATACAGTGGGCCACAATAGTGTTCGTACACTTGCAATTTCTTCTAAAATGTAATGGTTTCGACAAATAAAAACTAATGTATGGGAATTATAATTTTTTTATGATATCTGCAGTTTGTTCTTAATGGATTGACATAATTAACTTTTTAAAAATAGAGTGTAACTATTTTTTAAAAGATTAATAATCAAAAAGCTACTAAAAAATTACGCCACAAAAGTCTTCGTACACTTAACAAAAATCTCAACCTAGCATTAAATATTGTATTTATTTCTTAATTTAGTACTTAGTAGGATATCTTTTAGTGTCCACAACAACTTTTAAGTGTCTTGGTATAGATTTAATCACTTTTTTGTAATTTCTGCATCGATTTTCCTTCATTCTACTCTGATTATTGTTTTTACTTCACATTATGTGTTTATTGGTCATGTTTCCTTTTCTTACATCAAATCAATATGTTCTACTGGGCAAAATAAAGTGATTGAGAAGGTATTTTCATAATTTGGGGACAGTTATAGAGACACAAGTGACGTACATTGAGAGCAGTGCGCTTGGCGTCATTATCCTGTTAAAAAATGAAGTCTTCCAGTATCCAAATTTTGGGCGGATAATTTAAAATATTTGTCTTCAAAATATTTAAATATTAAATATAGCTTATGATTCACAATACCATAAAAAAAATACCAAATTATCTAATTCTGAGGCCAATTTACACCCCCACGCAAGAATACCTTCACTTCCATGCTGAAGCATGGAAGTGGAGGAGTTCTTGTTCCACATATAAATTCATGGGATTAAATCCCTCATTTTTTTTTCATTTACAAGCTATTATAGGCCCATCAGAACCAAAAATGTTGAATTCTCTGTCATCCCAATGAATTTTCTGTCAATTTTGAATTTTATGAAACTTAATCCCAGGAATCTAGTTGGATCAATAAACTATGGAGGTGTAAGTGTTCTTGCGTGGGGGTGTAAATAGGCCACAGAATTAGGTAATTTGGTATTTTTTGATGATATTGTGAATCATAAGCTCTAATTAAATATTTTAAAGAGAAATTTTAAATTATTCGCCCAAAATTTGGATACTGGAAACGACTTCCTTTTTTTAACAGGATAATAATGCCAAGCCCACTGCTCTCAATGTACGCCACTGCTGTCTCTATAACTGTCCCCAAATTACGAAAATACCTCTCCAACCACTTTATTTAACCCAGTAGAACATATTTGGTGATATTTTGATGTAAAAGAAAGAGAACATGACAAATAAACACATAATGTGAAGTAAAAACAACAATCAGAGAAGAATGGAGGAAAATCGATACAGAAATTGCAAAAAACTGATTAAATCTATACCAAGACGCTTAAAAGTTGTTGTGGACACTAAAAGATATCCTATTAAGTACTAAATTAAGAAAGAAATACAATATTTAATACTAGGTTTAGGTTTTTGTTAAGTGTACGATGACTTTTGTGGCATAATTTTTAGTAGCTTTTTGATTATTACTTTTTTAAAAAAATAGTTATACTATTTTTAAAAAAATTAGTTATGTAATTTCATTAAGAGCACGTTGAAAATATCATGAAAAAATTCCCATTCCAATATATTAATTTTTATTTGTCGAAAACATTAAATTTTATCAGAAATTGCAAGTGTACGAACACTTTTGTGGTCCACTTTATATATATTGTGGCGCGTTACCTATTATATATTATTACCTATTATATTCAACTTTTATTAAAAAATGTAATTAAAATTCAATGTGGTTAAAAAATTTTAATGTTAATTTAAAAAGTGTTTTACCACTTAATATCGTAATTCTGTCATGTGTATACACATATTTATATTATTTGTAATTATCTAATGTCAAGTAACTTAAATATAAGTTTTCTTTGTTGATCTAAGAAGGAACTGACTTAAAATTTTTTTTAATATTATTTGTTTAGGAAGGTAGTTTGAAAATCCTTAATGAAACAAATCGTACAATATGTTAAGATATTTAGTATTTAAATGAATTTTTTAAATTCAAATAAAGAAAGTTAATAGAGGAAAACTATAAAATTATAAAATTATTGATAAAAACTTTGCTTTTAATGTTTAAAAATTGATCAATGTGCTAATATGAAATTTAATTTGTAAAAAAAAATATTCAGTTAAATTTACAATATTTTTTTAAAAAATATTAGTAAAACACATTTTAGTGGAAGTAAAAATTTATTTCAGATTTGCTTAATAATTTAAGAGCAGACGATATAAAGTTTGATTAAACAAATAGAAACTCAAATTCCGCCGAGGGAAAATAAATATGATTAATTTCTGCGTTCACAGAGAGGAACAAGTAAAACTCTCTGGAATTCTTAGATCTCTTAGATGTTTGGGAAACGGAAACAATTTACAATCAGATGTCAAAAGGGAAATAAAAGATTTAGTTAATATGAAAGATAAAGGAAATCTGGATCTAAATTCTAGGTTGGCAAAGGGGATGTGAAGGAATTGAAAATGCTGTAAAAAATAAAATGAAAGAAATATATGTTTGTGTGTATATATACGCAGATTGTTGGGAAAACTTAAAGAAGCATTATACTAATCTACTTTTGTGATGAAAATTGAGGAATTAGGCTGCCCCTAAATACAAAGTAAGAATAGTTATTAATACACAATCAACTTCTGAAATAATAAGAATTCAGATTTCTATTTTTTCTTCCTTTTCATTTAATAGGGAGAAAGAGGAAATATTATGTTCGAATATTAATTTGCATTAAAAAGTATTTTGGGAAATAAAAATTGATAGTAATTAGGTTTTAACAATAAAATATTAAGAATTCAGTTTTATTCTAATAAATATTACTACTGTTATTATTTTATATATTATTAAATTTTAAAGTACTAATCTGATATCGGTAGGATATCCACCAAAATTATTTCAAATGTTCGCCAAGTTGGGTGATAATATTACAATATGGTTATCTATTCTTATCGTTTGGTACTGTTTTCTACAATGTTTACGCGTATTATCGTTATTTTATTCATATTGTGGTAACCCTAATATTTCACTCAAGTAATTATTATATATTTTTTAAATCTTAAGCATTTCTATATTGAACGCTGCTGTTGCAGTATTCTTGTTCTATTTTTGAGATGTCTTCCATTGGAATAATAGACATCTCATTGTCATATATTATATTGATGAGTACCGGGATCTTTTTTAAAAAATAGTATGAGGGCTCAGTGTTAACTTTTATGTATTAAAAGGCTATATAAATAAGCACTTTTTTTTTTATTAGTTTTGCTTTCTAAGAGTTCGGATTTTTTTCTACTGTTTCTTCTGTTTTAGACCGTTAGGAAATGTGATATTGACATGAAAATCATTTCTAAATAATGTAAGAAAATGGACGGCAAAATATTTTATTGTACGGTAAAAATTCTGATTACAATTCTCAACTGTCATGTAGAATTCTTTATTTAAAGGAAGCATATTGGGAGTTTCCTCTGCTTTACTTTCATTAAATGATTTCATATTATTCTCACATTCCATATTAACTCATCGCTATTTTTTCTTAACACTTAGTTCTTCTTTCGGCTTAGAATTATTTTTAATAGTCTTTAGTACATTCCTTGCTTTTTAAATTTAGCTTTGTTTCTGGATTTAGAATTGCTTTCCTCTTTCTTTGTTAGGTATCTCCTAAAACATTATTTTTTACCTTGGTACTCATATTTTTCAGCTCCATTTTAAGTGGAAAACATAAGAACAGTTCTTATTATTTCAGTTTTCTTTAAGTCTCTTAAATAGTTGTAAATCTGTTCTCACTTGATTTTCATCAAGTTTCAATCATTTTTCTTTAGTTCTTTATGCAATCCATTTTTTGGTTAAAATGTAGAACTGGGGATCCCCCTTAGCGAGGTCAATTTTTTGGCAACCCAAATCGTTCGCCAAGCAAACAAAAGTAAAAAAATAAATTTTGGTGAAATAAAAAAAATTAGTTCTCATAATTATTATTTGTATTCATTGCAAAATTCCCCTTCGTAAATCATGGAAGCACTTGTCGCTAAATTAATTTGATTGGCGATCGGTTCCGGTCGCCAAAAAATTGGCTTCACTCAGGGGACCCTATTCTATACTTTATATAACCTGTTTTTTTTAATGCTATATGATTTTTTTGGATATAAAAAACTACTTACTCGTCCTAGTCCTACTAAGCACGATTTTAATCGCGCTAAATAGGCCTTTAGCGGATAGAGTACCAAAAAACAAATTGATACCAGTTTGGATTAAATTATTTATTTGAAGTTTATATTTGATTCGCGCGTGTTTATAAAACAAAAGTATTGCTAAGATCTCATTGAGTTATTAATATAGGGTATATTTTAATCTTATTTTATTTATAATTAATTAATGCTTTCATTTTAGTTTATTTTATTTCTTGTGTGTGTGTGTATCTATTTTATTCAATTATTATACTTAAAAAAAATTCAACGTACTTTTTATTAATCTTTTCATCAACATACGTTAAGAAATGTTCTTTAAAATTGTATAATTATATATCATGTTTGAAACGTTTTATTTTCACCAGCAAGAATTTTTCTTTTCTTCAAATGATTCCGAAATAGTTTTTTTTTCAATTCCTACTATTATAGCTCACACTCTCTATAAACAACTGAATGGATTTTAATGAAACTTTACAGTAATATAGCTTATACATCATAATAACACATAGGCTATAATTTATAGCATAGGCTATAATTTATAAAGATATTGTATGAAGTGTCCAAAATATAACGATATTTGTCAAGTAAGTAGGAAAAAATTCTGCCATCTACAAGCAATTCTGGCGTGCGCTGCAAAAAAGCCCACGTCAGCATATATCTATCTTTTGTTTGTGAAAATCCTTTTTTGTTTTGGCTACGCAAGGGGCTCGCTTCTAATTAATTCCTCTGATCAGCATAATGCCTATTTTTTATCTTTCAGAATAAAACTAAGTTTTGAAGGGAGAGGTTGTTATAAACCTCTCTTTATTTTAATGTTTTTTTATGATTTTATTATGCACATTTGATCTTTTTTCCAAATAAATGCTTTTATCAGTTCTGATACTTAAAGTAAATAAACTTTCTCTTTCACACTTTATGATTTGGACAAATTTTCAAAATGTGTTTGTGGTTAGTAGTTAATTATAACGCTATAATTTTAATTGAATAGGCAGATATAATTATTTTTACACTTAAAAACGCAATAACTACTGTACTGTAGTTTTTGGAGTGTGAGAGTGAGTGAATATTAATGTCGCACTGTTCAGCTACACGAGGGCTTTTGGCAACGGATCACGTAATTTTGAACCATGGTCAAGTGACGTGGACGACACCTGAGCTGGCACCCTCTTCTCCTAACTACCACACTACACCAACTTTGAAAGAATATTCTACCAATATTTAGCAGGAATAGTCTTTGAAATCCACTCTTCCAAGATATATGGCAGCACGGGTGGGTTCGAGTTTACGCCTACACGAAGTGAGGTCGTTTTTCTCAAGCTTTCCGGTATCGGAAATTCTGCTTTTCTTCTTGCCGCAGCTTTCGATTACCTCTACGCCAGGATTGTAGCTCCAGACTCCGTCGAGAACAAAGTTAGTTTCTGAGCTCATTTCTTTTGCTTGCCTGCGACTGTACAGCTTGTGCACGTAGATTATTTTTGGCTCTGCTTCCAATCCTTTTGACCTGGACCGAATTATGGCTACCGCTAATGACATGGATTTAACTCAAAATGGAATTATCAATAATGTTCACATACCATCCTCATCTTCCACATTCGTGATTACTGACGAATTCATCTACGATAATCAACAATCAGTAAGAGAACTGATAAATCTCAGAGACTCTTACGCCATCGGGGAAAGGAAACTTTCCAGATGAGTATACCGCCCCTAGTGCAGAATTGGGAAACATCCACACCACCCTTCTTGCCGCCAAGGAAAGGATGAACTTACCGCTGTTCCGGCTCCCCATACCTATCGAGGCTCTGGACGCCCTCAAAAAGAAAGTGGAAGAGCAACGCACCCATCAAACTCCTGTGGACTCCACTCCAAAAGAGACTGTTCCATCTGACACCACACTGAACTCTCCCAGCAAGAGAACTTTAAAAAATTTAAGACTTGAAACCGACAAAAAAAACTGATTGATGATGATGGGTTTCAAACCCCAGATAAAAGACATGCCGCAAAGAAAATCGGTAAGAAAAACCCTTCCTTGCCTCCTACTACCTCCCAGACATCTAACCGCACTCAAGCCCCGCCCCCACCTGCTGAATCGATTGATTCTGAGATTGAGGACGAGGATACTGGTAAAAGCAATCCTACGGCTGTTGGCACCCCCCAAAATCGAATTCCACCAATTTTTGTCAACCCTCCTGACAATTGATGCGCTTTAATTTCCATAGCTAGGCAATTAGCCCCAACTCTAATAAGTAAACTAACTGGTAAATTTCTTCGCATTACTGTCCAAAGTGATGACGAATATCGTAAATTCGCTCAATTCCTTCGACATGAAGGAGTTGAGTATAAATCATTTATGCTTAAATCGGATCGGCCCATTAAATTATTAATCCGTGGTCTTCCTACTTCCACTAAAGTAGAAGAAATACGTGTTGAAATCGAGAGAGAAAGATTTCAAATCCATAAAATCTCCCGATTACAAAAATTTAGAACCAAAGCTCCCATGCCGCTAATTTACCCACAACTTGTAAATGATGCCAAATCGGACACTATCTTTCAGTTTACTGAAATGTTTGGCACACAAATCTCCTTTGAGCACTATGACAACAGTCACAATAAAAGACCCAATCAATGCTGGAGATGCCAGGGTTTTTTCCATTCTTCGGAAGTCTGCCATCTCCAAATTAAATGCCTTAAATGCGCAGGACCTCACGAGGCTAAAAACTGTAATCGTGCATTTGAAGACCCACTACTTTGTGCCAACTGCGGTGGGGAACATGCGGCGAATTGGCACCAATATATGCCCCCGTTTTCCGAATACTAAAAATAATAAAAAAGCGCTCCAAAAGGGCAATCAAAATAAAAATCAACATCCTAAGGGAAATAATCCTAATAACTTGCCACAAAATAAAGTTCAAGAGAGAAATTTAGGCTCTCGTAATAATCTAAACTTAAAAAGTAGCATGCATGCTAAATCCAAGATCCAACGGCCTCAATCAAACTACCGCGCTGTCATTCCCTCCCTCTCGCATTCTAAAGTTGTTTCTGGACAGATCAGGGAGATTAGTCATGTTAACACCCCAAATTCCAATTTTTCAACCATTTTCACAAATGTAATTCAGATAGCTAATGATGAAGGAGTCAATGAGGAACTGTTGGGCCGGGCTTTCCGAGCAGCACTCCCAGCACTCCGAAAACTTTCTCATCCTGACGATAAGGCCTGTGAAATTTTTCAGGCCTATGTCGCGTTAAAAAATGGGCGTAATTATGTTGCCCACAATTCAGCCTAACTTTCAATCGTGCAAACGTGCAATCAATCTCAATTGGGTTTTGGAACGCAAACGGTCTGCGCTCCAAAATTCATGAAGTCAGAGATTTCATTTTGGAGCAAAATCTTGATCTGTTTTTGGTCCAAGAAACCAAACTAGAACCTGGTCAGGACCCCCTGATTGCAAATTATCATCTTTATAAAGATGATCGTGTAATTTTTCCTAGAATTCGTACAGAAGGAGGTACCGCTATATACTGTAAAAGTAATTTCGTTCAAAGCAGAGCCCCTTTACCGGGGATACAGTACATGGATGCTACTGCTATTGAAACTAAAATTAATAACTTCCCTCCCCTTCGAGTAGTTTCTGCTTATGCTCGTTTTTGTGCGGAAATCAACAGAAAATTCCCGAAAAGAATTTTCTTAAAATTCTAAATTCAGGTATTAACTTAATCATTGCTGGAGACCTTAACGCTGCTCACAAAAAGTGAAATAACACCAGGTCGAACAATTTTGGCTTTCCTTTCGTCTTAAAAGAATTATTCAAAATAATCCCAATGCAAGGATTGTTGCACCTTACACTCCAACGCATATTAATTCACGTTCTCGGCCGGGAGTACGTGACTCAATTATCGACCTGGCTGTTTTCAAAAATATCCCTTTTAATTATGACATTAGAGTTATAGATTATCTTTGTTCGGATCATCTACCGGTCATTTTAACTCTATACACTAACTCTGATACCATGAAAATTCCAGCGCAACTGTCCACCAATTGGGAGAACTTCCGATTCCTTCTTAAAAACAAGCCACTTCCCATTCCGACGTCTCCCAGCAATGAGCCTCTCTACATTGCGATTGGTCGGCATGCAGAAAATATCTCTGAAGCACTTGTGGCTGCTTCAAAACCCAAATTTAAAACCGCACCTATTAAATTACCTCCAGATATTCGTTCCAAAATTCACCACAGAAATAGGGTACGGAGATTTTGGCAAATATCTAGAGACCCTGCTCTTAAAAATGAACTCCGTACTATCAGCAACGAGATCGCCAGTGATATCAGACACCTCTCCCGTGCAAGATGGGAGGAAACAATTGAGAATTTATCTCCCGAAACACAGGCACTCTTTGGAGGCGTACCTTTTTTCTTAAAAAGCCTTTTCATCACATTCCCCCCTCAAATAGCGCTCTCGGCAGTATCGCAGTTGCCCCGATTGAAAAGGCCGATGTAATTGCTGACAGCCTTCAAAAACCATTTGAACCAAATACTGATGTGGAGAATCCTAGATTCTCTGCACATATACACATTCCTTTTTGCTGATAGGACAATATATCTGTCTTCTGCAGGCGTCGTACTTCTAACACGACCTCCCCGTGCCGTCTACTACACATTCCAGTAGTTTTAAATGACTTCCACAGCCGTGAAACAACGCTGTGAGCGATGTCGAACTCCCTGGCAACATCTGTTATTTTTCGCCCTTCTTCGATCTTTCCAATAATTCGGCCACGCATAAAATCATCTATGTGATGTCGGGAAGACATGCTAAAAATTTTAAGTTCGTCTATTAAATCTTTCCTGTAAAACTTTGACTTGAAACAACAACTGTCCACACGCGTCAAAACCTTTAAAGCTCTTATGAAAGCTATCACGTGATGAACAGACGTGGGAAAAAAATTTGCATACTGATACTTATTCTTACTAATATCCCGCACTTATTCTAATTTTCCACATTTTGCTTCCTTTCATTTTGTGTTTGCTATGGATGATAGTGTTATCCGTCCTTAGCAATTGTCCAGCAGTGTATAATTAATTTTACAGTGGAATATCTTTAATTAATTTATTAGCTCTAACGGATTAAATTTTCTAAAGTGGAGTATTTTGTTTATGTATATTCCTTAATTTTAAATGTGATGATCCAAAAAAAAATATTGTATGAAAAAAACTGCAGTAAACCATAATGCGGTTGTTTACGTTTGTGTGAGAAATTTATTAACGTTGTGTTGCCATGTGTGAAAAATAAATACAAATACAAAATATATAATAAATTTCTTCATTAAAAATCCATTGGATCTATGTTTAAATGTGAAAGTATTGCACATAAACTTATAAAAAACAATTAATTATTAAAAAGAGGAGTGCATCTAATAATTTGGCCAGGGACTGTAATTGAAAATGCGCTTTAACAAATACAATTGGTTGTAATCAAAAAAATGCCTACTATAATAAAAATCTTATTTTTAAAACAAAACCTCCGTTAAAATTTCAAATAGATTTCAAATAGAAGCTCACATTATAAAGTGTGAAGAGTTTTTTTTCCGATATTAATTAATATTCAACTACTTCATTTACGAATTGAAATCCAAAATGTGATCGAAGAAAAATGGGGGGTGTTCTCAAAGGAAACTTTACAACCACAATATTTTTTTTTATAAATCCAAAAACATTGTAAATGAATGCAAATAAAGGCATTTTTGCAATTCTAAATAAACTTTGGATCAAATTTCCTAATATAAGGTGTGCTTTTTTTCCAGATATAGAAGTTTAAGTTGGCATTACTTTACAAGATGGCGACCGATTTAACTGCTGTAGAGTGATTTATTCTCAGCTTGGTTTGGCAATTCATCAAAATGATCATCAAGCAAGACGTAGATTCGTCGAATGGGCCCAAAACGAGATTGTCGTTGTTCCCGATTTTCATAAGCGAATTTTGTTTAGCGATGAAGCGCGAATTCTGGTTGAATGGCTACGTCAACAAACAAAACTGCCGCAATTGGAGTGAAGCTAATCCACAAGTGTATGTCGAAACACCGTTACATCCAGAAAAATGTTTGGTGCGCTTTATGGGTTGGTGGTGCGTTTTATGGGATGGTGGTGCGCTTTATGGGTTGGTGGAATCATTCTTCAAAAACGATGAAGGCCACAACGCTACAGTCAATAGTGATCGGTATAGAGCCATGATTACTAACTTTTTCATTCTTGAATTGAACAATCATGGTGTCCAGGAGCTGTGGTTCCAACAAGACGGCGCAACATGTCACACAGCTCGTGCCACAATCGATTTATTGAAGGACACGCTTGGTGACCGCCTAATTTCACGTTTGGGACCTGTGAATTGGCCTCCAAGATCTTGTGATTTAACACCGCTTGACTATTTTCTGTGGGGCTATGTAAAGTCATTGATCTATGCGGATAAACCACAAACGCTTGACCATTTGGAAGACAACATTCTCAAAGTTTCATTTGAAAGTGAAGGGATTTATATCTGATCGTAAAGATTTGTTAAGGGATTTGCTATAATGAGGGCAGATCCACTGCTATACAGTTTGAAAACATTCGATGCATTTAAAGTTTCGCATCGGGGATTTTAATATTTCAATTAAAATAAAAATTAGTAGGTATATAATTTTTTTCCTTCGTTCCTCATTTTTATTCGCCTTACGTAACCACTTACTGACATATTTCGTAGATCAGTGTTTCCCTAACTTTTTATTGCCGAGGATTGATCAACTTTTGATCATTTTACTGCAGCTCGCAGAGGGAGGGGGACGTTGTTTATATTTCAGATTGTTTTCATTTAACGTTTTTAATTTACTTGCACTTAAACATACCTGCGGAATAAAATACAGTTACACCAAAAAATAAAGTTATTATACATGTGGAATATAAAGAGACTCTTCCTTAAAAAATTTCACAAACACGAGAGAAATACATTCAAGTATATAAAATGGAAATTATGTAATGTTCCCTGTGTGGCCTGGGGGTTGGGGTCAACTTATTAAAACAACTAAAGACTAGTTTAATAAAGCATACGATCGTTTTGATATCGTAATTTTAATCAATTCTCTAATTAATGGAAGTGTGGAAATTTCGGGTGAGTGAATATTAACGTCGCACTATTCAGCTACTCCAGGGCTTTTGGCGACAGATCTCGTAATTTTGAACCACGGTCAAGTGACGAGGACTACACTTGAGTTGTCCCTCCCTCTTCTTGTTACTACACCAATGGGAGGATGTTTGAGCTCTCGATAGATTTAACGTGCATCGTACCCCTACACGAAGGGTCTTAAACTATACTAAGCTCGAATTCATAACACGCCTGCTGCGAGTCCAGTACCTTGACCACTATTCTACCTCGGCCACAAGGAAATTTCGGAGTTCCTGGTGAAAACGGGAATTGTCGCATTAAAATTAATTATTTGCCACCTGAGATTCAATAGTTTGTTTTAAAAAGAATACATTGCCAAATTTATGTCAAGAAATTAAAATTTTGTTTAATATAATCGTTTGGGTGTCTAGGATCAAATTTAGTGTCTAAATGTTTCTAGGGAACTTTTACATATTTTAAAGTTCATTATTTGCAACTCTGCTCAAATATTCCAGAATCAAGAAAATTTGAAGTTCAGGCATATCACTTACATAGCAAAGCCATGCATGCAAGACATATGTAAGTTAATTAAACCATCAGAATTTGGTTCATTTTTTATAATTTCGATTAAATCAGGAAAAAATACTTCGGATGAGTGAAGAAACTAGAAGCATTTTCACGTTCCACTCTGTCATTAATATATAAACCTTTTCCCATTGGTTCGTTTGGAAGTGCAACCTATGAAGCTATCTCTTGCCAAGACCGATTTTATATTGAAATTTTACTCTTATTCTTATAAGTTAGGGAATATTTTAGAGGTATACTCAAGTATAGGATAACCGCTATTTATTTTTTATTAAACATGTTTCACGGCGCGAGGTTGTCTTTATATTATTTTTATTAACGTCACGCTTTGAACTTGTATAACTTTTTGGTGACGCATCTCATGGTTTAGAGTCCAACTTTTTTTCTCATACACCCCTTGCTATGTTTTTCAGGGTAGACCCCTGTGTGCTTACCTAATATTAAATTTTCAAATTTAATTAATACGTAAAATAACAGATCAACGAGCTAAGTTTCATAATAGGAGGGATGAATCTGCCGATTCAATAGAAAAATTCAAAATTTGGAATCAATCTTTTTAGGTTTAGCTCTAAATCTTCTCGGTTAGCAGTACCCAGTCTTTTTCTTTCTTTTTCTATTTTGAAGATTGACAACAGCGCTGAAATTTCTCACTGTAAAAGCAATTACAAAAACTTTCTTGCAATACTTCTCAATTCGGGGTATATATATATATATATATATATATATATATATATATATATATATATATATATATATATATATAATAGATGTGTAATGCCCAAAACTGCTAATATCCGTTTCTAAAACTTTGAGATCTCCGTTTCTGCCTTTTCCGATCAGTTCCTCTTGTGATGACTGTTTTCCCAATGCGACCAAATTAATTCATTGCCAATTGTGGTAATTATCACAGTTAAAGCATTTTTCAATTTATAACTGCAATTAACCTCATTCCTTTCTTCCTCAGTGGCACGACAGCTCAGGTTGGGCCTTGGCCTTCTCAAGAAGCATTTTCCAGTCCAGCCTTCTTCCTGCTAATATTCTCCAATTCCTAGTTCTCAAAACTAGGAGATCTTTTTTCCATACCATCAATCCATCTAAGATTTGGCCTGCCCCTTCTTCGTGTGCCAATTGGTTGAGCATTGACGACTTTTTTTAGTGGTGCAGTCTTCCTTCATTCTGTTAATGCGACCTGCCCATTTAATTCGTTATATTTTGATAATGTTAACAATGGCAGATTCTTTATATGATTGGTAGAGCTCTAAATTTGAACTTCTTCGCCATGTTCCATTTTTCTGAACTCCTCCAAAAATAAATCTTAAAATCTTCCGTTTGTAGATACTAATGTTCTCATCTGTTCGAGACATGCACCAAGTTTCACATGCATAAGTTAATACTGATTTTAAAAGACTCTTAAACAATAGAAAACCTTTGTTTTTCTTTTGATTAATTTAATCTCAATAAATTTAGCAATTAAATCTGTTAAATAGATTGAAAGTCGTCATAGACCACTCTGGTAATCACTGATTTAGACGCTTGGTCAATTGAAAAAGACCACCGAACCCCAGTGGAAATTAACTCTACACTTCAAAACGATGCCGAGATGAGGGAGTCAAACTATTTCATGTGCATATAAGTCCAATGACACATCAGGACTTGAACTCACAGTTCGACAGAATCTAGATGGACTACAAGAGTTCTTGACCACTGTTATTTTTTTTTTGTCGCTTGACATCTTTGGGCACTGGAACGCGAAGCGTTCCTCCGTCCCATACTTAACGTATTGGGCGCTTAATGTTGGTTGGCCTGCTTTCGAGATGGTGTTTCCTTATTGGTGGACATGGAAGGAGACAGTGGGCGGGGCGAACTGGCGATTTCGGCGGTCTCAGAAAAAATCAAGTCCAAATTCGTGCAAGCAGACGAGAAGCTCGTCTGCTATTGGTCGTCAGGAGTCGGTGAGCGAGAACTCTATTCACTGCGCCTGGTGTCGAGAATGTAATTAAGAAATTAGAGATGGGAACTTAAGTGGGTGCCTGTGTGGGTAATTGAATTTAAATAAAAAATTAAGAATTAAACTAAAAAGAGATAAGTTAAGAAAAAATAAAATTTAGCAAGGGCGGTCATTCTCAACATGGGAATGACCGGGGAATTAATGTTATGGAGGATTGTAAGAGTCCAGTAATATTCTTCTGGGTCTCTTTTTATAGATATTAGGATCGTAGTTCTCTAGATTTTGAATGTTAACGTTATTTATATTCGAAAGATTGTCAAAGAATTTTTGACCTAATTTTTTATATGAGCTTTAAATGTTGGAGTTTTGAGAACTTTATAAATATTTCTATTTCTATTATATCTATAGGCTTTGGTGATATTTCTAATTAATGCATTTTGAGCGTTATCTAAAAGTTTTATATTAGAATTGGCTGCATAGCCCCACACAGGACAACCATACGCGAGGATGGGCCGCAGGACGGCAGTGTAGAGAAGTACCTTATTGTAAATATTTAAATGAGAATTCCGGCAAATTAAGGGATAAAGGGATCGCATTGCGTTCCGGAATTTGTCACGCGCGTGTAATATGTGTTGTTTCCAGGTGAGATTTTTCTCTAAGACAAGTCCTAGGTATTTAGTGCTCTGAGACCAGTGTAGTGGTGTGGAATACAGAGTAGGTGGTGTGCATGGCTTTCTTCTCCTGGTGAAAAGAACTGCGACTGTTTTATCTACGTTTATTTTAATTTTCCATGTATTGAAGAATTCTTCTAGCAGTATTAAGTGTGCATTAAGTGCTTTAGTAATTGTGTGGTGATTTTTGTAGGTGGCCGAAATGGAAGTGTCATCCGCATAAATGTTAGTCATAGTTAGTGTATGAGAGGGAATATCATTAATATAGATGTTGAAAAGAATGGGACCGAGGAAGCTTCCTTGAGTGACTCCGTTTTGATAAAAACGGTGCTGGAAAGAGTGTTATTGACTTTAACTTGAAAAGATCTATTGACCAGATAGGAATTAATTAAATGAATTAGTGCAGGGGGAAATTGTTAATAATGAGTTTGTAAATGAGACCACTCACCCAGACCCTGTCAAAAGCCTTCTGAATGTCGAGAAAGACAGCTCCAGTGGATCTGCCTCTCTGAAATCCAGAAGTGATTTTTTCAGTCAATCTGAGTTGTGGGTGGTAGGTGGAGAGGTGCCTGGTGAATCCATATTGATTGGGATTTATGTAATTAATACTATCCGTAAAGTTATGAAGTCTATTAAGAATAATGTGCTCCGTAATTTTACTGAGAATACTTAAAAGGAAATGGGTCGGTAGCTCGAAGGAGACTTGCTATTTTTACCTGGTTTCTTAATTGGGAAAACAATGGCAATTTTCCAGTTATTTGGAAAATGTCTTAAAAGAAGAATTTTATTGATTAAAAAGTTAAAAGCAGAAGAATCTTAAGAGGGAAATGCTTGACCATTTTATTAGTAATATTGTCTTTACCTGGGGCTTTATTGTTAGAAAGAGTTTTAATATAGTTAAGAACTTCATCTGGATCAGTAGGGGTAATGGGAAGGGGTGGGGGGTGAGAGAAAAAATTTTCAAGAGTAGTAGTAATCGTGTTATCAATAGGATAATCACCATTAGGCCTTTCATTTTCAGTAAAGTTATCTTTGAGGGTTATAGCAAGAAGATTAGCTTTCTGATCGTCGCTGCAAGCGGGGTCAGATGAGTTAATGAGATTAGGAATGGAGGAGCGTTTTTGCGAAAAAACTTCTGACACTGCCAAAGGCTGTTGTCTGTTGTGTTGAGCGATTCAAGTCTAGTTTGCCAGGATTGTTGTGAGTGTTTTTTTGAGTGCTTTTTTTAAATTTGCTTGTGCTTTGTAATAATTAGTTCTGTGTATTGATTTAAGGTGCGATTGTACAATCTTTTTTGCTTTATTTTTGATGTAAATGAGTTCGTGTATGTGGTTTGGAGTGAAGGAGTGTTTCTTGTTTTCTATTGGCTTAGACGCTTGTTGGTGGGCGGAGCAAATGGCGGCGGTGAGAAAAGAAATTTTATCTTCCAGCACATTAGGATTTCGAATGCCCGAAAAATCGGACAAATGAACAGAACTTTTTAAGTTATTGCGAAAATCAGACCAACAGGTGGTAACTGCTCGAGCGTTGTCTTGATGTATTGGCGAAGTAAGGGAAAAATTAAGGAATACTGGGTTATGGTCGGAGGAAAGCTCCGGAATGGAATCCATAGTGAAGGGGAAATTAAAGTTATTTATGACGGCAATATCTAGAGTATTTGAAGTCCCGTTTGACCACTGTTATTTCGGGTGTCATTCTTTAAATGTTTGAAAAATACAGAAAAGAATTGGTACACACATTTTCCCATGTTATAAAATACCCTATTAATATTACCTATACTTTGCACCATCCTCAGGAAGAGAACATTTTATTAATGCAGCGTTTCTCAAACTGTGAGGCGTGCCCCCTTGGGGGGCGTGACAACTCTACGAGGGGAGCGCGAGTATATTGAAAAGTCGAAAACAAAAAAAACTTGTTAATTTACTGAAAGAATACAAACAAAATACATTCTGACACAATAAAAAATAAAATGCACATTTACACTGATATGTTACGCGTATAAATGTACCAGTTCTACTCAATGTATTTGATAATTAATTTAACAATATTAAAATAAGAACAAGTTTAATAATTATCAGTGGCCCCATGGGGTTGTCATATACAAAATTCTATACAAAAATTACCACTTATCTTAATAGTTTGTATGCTTTATAATTAATTCCTTAATTGCCGATTGAAAGTTTTGCGATTCGTTTCCCAATTCCAAACGTAGGCATGTGTATGGGGTGTATTGGGGATGGGAAGGAATAAAGAAGCAAATGATCTGAAATAAGTAAATCCTTCGCGATCATTGTCCAGGTTCTTTTATTGTATTCCAAAACTTTCGGGATAATTTTATGGATATCACTGCAAAGAAAAGATCGTGTTTCGGAAAGACATATAGTTGACAAATTGATTATTTGTACACAACTTTTTTTCTTCGTTTTTGATGAAATAAATACCCACATTTTAGTTCCGAATTGATCATGCATTTCTTGAATGCGTCTAATTATTGTATGCAAATTATTTTTCTTTTTAAGTGTAAAAGTAAATTGTACTCTGGAAAAGTGTGAAAAATCGTTGCAAAAAGAGTATTTGTACAGAATTCTTTTGGTGTAAGTATGGCTAGAGTTTTGATTAAACATTTTAGATTCAACTTAGTTTTCCATATGTTTTTCTCAGTTTATCAATAACATTTTAAATAGTTTCAGATTATATTTAAATTTACAGATATAATCTTGAAAATGGCTCCTAAAACCAAAGAAATTTCTTTAGGCATGAGAAAACATATCACAGAGCTCCATAAAGAGGGAAACTCCGGGAAATAGAAAATATTTTAAAATTGTCATTTACAACCATTGGTTTTACATCGTAAAAAAGTATTTAAAGACCGGCAGTGCTGAAAATAAACCCAGACCTGGTGATCCGAGTAAATTGACTTCAAGAGCTAAACGAATGATTGTAAGGTCAGCAACAAATAAACCAATGACTTCAACTCAAAATATTGCCAATGACTTCTGTCATCATCGTTTCAACTCTGCTCAAAGTCATATTGTACCAATGAACTTAACGTCGCACTGTCATCATGTAACGTTTCAGTGTCTCCTAACTACCACACACACCAACGACAGTCAGAAAGGTATTGTACAGCGCTGGTCTGAAAGCCAGAACTCCCAGAAAGAAACCTTATATTAGTGAAGTAAACAGGAAAAGACGTCTCGAGTTTGCCATGAAGAACAAAATTAAGCCCATGGAGTTTTGGAAAAAGGTTATTTTTTCTGATGAGAGCAAGTTTGAGATTTTTACACCACCAAGTATTCGAAAAATTTGGAGAAAAAATAAAACAGCTGTTGAACCCAAAAATGTACTTCCCACTTTAAAACACGGTGGCGGAAATGTTATAGTGTGTGGATGTGTAGCTCATAATGGAGTGGGTAACTTAACATTTATTGACAATAAAATGAATGCTTTAGCTTATATCGATGTGTTGCGACATAATTTGTTAGATAGTGCTAAGAAATTGAGCATGGCGAACACTTTTATATATATATATATATATTTATATTTTATATTCCTACAAGACAATGACCCGAAGTACACCGCTATAAATACTAAGACCTGGTTGCTTTATCATGCTCCAAGGCGACTTGAAACACCTCCACAATCTCCAGATCTTAATCCTATAGAAAATTTATGGATGCATTTGGACACTGAAGTTCGGAAAAAAATGTAACAAGTAAAGAGAACTTAAAAGAAAAACTTCAAGAAGTTTGGAACTTCAGTGACACAGAAATCTCAAAGAAATTAATTGAGTCAATGCCAAGGCGTCTTGAAGCAGTTATAAAAGCCAATGGACTGTTTACAAAGTATTGAAATTTCATCACATTGTTGCATATGTTTTCTTAATGTTTACTAAGCTAGTGTACAAATAATCGTCTGTGTATAATTTTTTTTAAAAAAAATCACTTATTTGAAATAAATGATTATTTTATTTTTTTTACTGTGAAAGAGTCTTATTTTTTAAAACAATTTAAATGTATCTCAATAACTTTTAGTTATATTACTTAATTTATTTTTGAAGAACATACAAAATTTTAAGTGTACAAATAAACATTTTGCCAACTGTATATACGTCCGGGGAAATTAACGTTTTGACTGAGCGATGCGTTTATATACGCTGGAGGCACTTAAGAGGTTAAAGTAGTATGGTAGGTCTAGCATCAAAGTATAGTATTATTCAATTCAATACATTGCTATTGTATGAGGAGGGGGGCGCGATGAAAATTATGATTAAATATCGTGAATATTGAAACTTTGGGAAGCACTGTATTAATCACTTATTTAACATTTGAGTCCCAGGAAGGGAGGGGAGGAGTTTTGAAAAAACACCATCCAAAAATCCTAAACAGCGCAACCGCGCTTTCTCGGAATTAGTAAAAAAAGACTCAAGCAGCACGATAGCGCTTGTTTTATTTTATTTCGAGAAATGCCAAGCGACGCGATAGCGTTTGGTTTATTTTAAAGCTATGGTATTGTTTGTTTTTCCTATTGAAAAATGTTCTATTTACATTAAAAATAGCTGCATATGTACTTGCTTCAGTAAATCTGAGCACGCGACTTCAACAATCGGTAACACACCGTCAGTTGTCTATAATGTTCGAAATGTTCTAGTTTCTTTTCTCGACATAAAATCTTAGCGTGATCACGCTGCTTGGAACACAAACGTATTTCTCTGGTATAAAAAGAAATTTTATAATGCATGTCTTTTATATGTGTTGTAACTCCTGTTTAGCGGCGCTGTAGTCGCTTGCTTCTAGTGTAAATAGCGTTCCTGTTTTGTAAATAAAAACGTTTTGTCCCTCCATCCGACTGGGGTGTTTTGTGCGTCACTTCTCCTTCTGACAGGTAAGAGCAGTTTATTCATTTTTAATGCACGAATCCGAATTGAATTTTTAAATTACGAATTTGAATAATTATTTAGAATTTTGAATTTGAACATTATTTTGATGCCGAAACCCGGGACCAGCCTTTAGATAAATTATTGCGAACTGTTAGTGTTGTTGAAATCTTGCGAACAGTATTTGAAGTTGAAAATTTAATTTATACGAAATGGATATCGAAGTTTTTAAAAAAATTCGAACACCTGTCAGAAGGGCGGCAACAAAATTATCGAACTCAATTAAAATTGAAATTGAGAAGGAAAATGCATCAAGCGATTTAATAGAACTTTTAGCAAAATTAATTGATAAAGAAAAACCACTTGAGAATGTTGACAAAGATATCACGATTCTTACTAATATGGACGACCTAGAAAAGGAAATAGAAAAACAACAAGAATACCGTGATTCAATAACTTGTAAAGTGCGTGCCAATAAAATATTAAACAAAAGAGAAACTGAGTCGAGAAACACACACCTATTACAAGTTCTAGAAGCGAACAACAATTTTCAAGTTTAAAACTCCCTCAACTGCAAATCCCACAATTTGACGCAAATATTTTAAAATTTAGTGATTTCTTTGCCCAATTCGAAGCAGCAATTCACAATAACTCAAATTTAAGTGACGTTGAGAAATTTAATTATTTAAAATCTTACTTAATTGATGAAGCTGAAATGGCAATTAGAGGTTTAACTTTAAGTGCAAATAACTATACAATCGCATTAAACATAATTAAAGAGCGATTTGGCAGAAAAGATTTAATTATTGATTCACATATGTCTAAATTATTACATTTAAATTCTGTGCGAAAATCAAATGACATTTTGAGCTTGCGAAAACTGTATTCTGAATGTGAAATCCATATTCGAGGATTACAAAACTGTAGGGTAAATAGTTCTTTATTGTATCCAATAATTTTAAAATCTATTCCGCGGGATTTATCATTAGAGTTCACCCGAAAATCATACGGTCAAACGGAGAATATGATTTCTGATTTGTTAGACTTCTTAAAAATAGAAATTCAATGTCGCGAGAAAAATGAGCATTTAACTAAAGAATTTAATTCTTATGATTCCAATCCCCGAAAAGAATCTAGAAATTATTATAACGAAAAACAGAATTATAAACACAGTAAATTTAATAAATATAACGTAGATTCAGCGTGTGGAAAAAATAAAAATACTTGCAATGTCCCGACGACCTCCGCGTTTGTTGTCAATGTAAATAAGTGTGTATTTTGTTTGGGAAATGATAATAAAAATGATCATAGTTCCGATTCTTGTCCGAAATCAATCGAGGAAAGGAAATTAGCTCTTAGGAAAAACGGCATTTGTTATCTATGTCTCACGCGAGGCCATATATTTCGGGCTTGTAAAAAGGCTAGGGTTTGCGTTAATTGTAAGGGTCGTCACTCCGAACTGATATGCGATACTTCTTTCATCCCACAAACAACCCTGTTGACCAAAAGACCGCCTCGGAGAACGCAGGTGTTCGAGGTTCCTCACTGCAATGTGACACCCCCTTAAAAGTATTTCATGCTGTAATGTGAATACAACTCCTAACGAAATTCTTCTCGAAACGTGTAGGGCTTTATTGGTAAACGAATCGGAGAAAAGGAAATAAATCTCTTGTTAGATAACGCTTCGCAGAGATGTTTTTAAAAAAAAACAGTAGCCTCTGAAATGAAGCTTCCTGTGAAACGCGAAGAAAATTTATTGGTTTACACATTCGGTTCGAGAACACCCATTCAAAAAAATATGAAGTTGTGCAAATTACCCTCTGTAACCTTAACGACCCTGTAAACACGATCACTATTGAAGCTCTCCTAACGGATGTCATTTCCGGAACTCCTTTCAAAATATCGGCGAATAAATTAAAGAAATCGCTTAGTTGTAAAAATGTTCACTTTTCTGACTTAAACGAATCGAATGGAGATGAGATTTCATTGTTAATAGGGGCGCAATATTTTTGGCAGATTCATTCCGGTGAAAAGGAGAAATTAACAAAAACTTTGTTTGCGATAGATATCATTTTCGGGACAATAATCCAGAGTAGAATATCGCCTATGGATATACATTATAAAGAAAACGTTTCTGTATTTAAAATAGAATGTTGTTCCCACTTAAATGAAAATTTAACCCAATTTTGGAATTTAGAATCGATGGGAATTAGTGATACAGAAAATAATATGTTAGATAGCGAATGTTAGAAATATGTTAGAAACGACTATATTTCAAGTTTTGAGAATAATTTAAAATTTAATAACGAAATGTATGAGACTAAATTATTTTGGGAAGATAAACCAAGCGATTTGGAAAATAATTGGGCAATAGCGAAGCGCAGATTCGGTAACTTAAGTATAAAAATGCAAGACAATAATTGGCTTTATAATGAATATAAAAATATTGTTAAAGATCAAATTAAAAGAAAAATATTGTTGAAGAATGGTCATCACATTTCGAAACTAATTCTTATTATATGCCTCATTCGGCTGTGGTTCGAAAAGACAAAGAAACGACGAAAGTTCGAATGGTTTTTGATGCGTCCTCGAAAGGTAGAGACTGTAAATCTTTGAATGAATGCCTTTATGCGGGTCCACCTTTGAATCCCCGAATAATAGATGTAATCTTGCGATTTCGCGAATATGAACATGCGTTTTGTAGTGATATTCAAGGGGCATTTTTAACGATTGGAATAGCTGAGGAAGATCGCGACTATTTAAGATTTTTTTGGTTTCCGAATGATGGAGATGCCAAATCATACAAAATAATGAGAATGAATCGTGTACCATTTGGGGTGACCTTAAGTCTTTTTATACTTGCTGCGACGATTAAATTCCATATACGAAAATATAAGGAAGATTATAGAGAAACCTATGAACTGTTGAATACCTCTTTATATGTTGACGATCTGTTCGCCGGTTCATCCGAATCCGTTTATAAGGCTTTCGATCTCTCAAAAAACGCGATTGAAATTCTTAAAGATGCTAATAGGAATTTAAGAAAATTTAAAACTAATTCGAAGGAATTAAGAAAATTATAGGACGAAAACGGTATAGGTGATGTATGTGAATCGGGTGAGCGTTCTTTAAAGGTTTTAAGAATTATTTGGAATTAAAATAATGATACATTTAAATTAGATGCACAACCATTGCTTGAGTTAATTAAAAATTTAAAGAATTCGAAACGCTGTGTTCTAAAAACAGCAGCAAAAATCTTTGATCCGATAGGTTTTATTTCCCCATTTGTGTTAATAATAAAATGCTTAATGCAAGAAATTTGGGAATACGGTCTCGGCTGGGATGAGCAATTGCCCTCCGAGTTAAAGAATAAATGGGAGACTTGGTGCTCTCAAGTTTGTCTTCTAAACGACTTAACATTGGAAAGAAAATATTTTCCATATCCTTTAGATAAGGGAAAGGATTTGCCATTGCACATATTTTGTGATGCAAATCCCAGAGTATTTGGAGCAGTTGCGTATTTTCGTTATGTCACTGCGAATGACTATATTTACACGAGTTTTATAACCAGTAAAAGCAGAGTTTCTCCTCTCAAAAAGTTAACCCTCCCACGATTGAAACTTTTGGGAGCAGTTTTAGCCTCGAGAATTTTGAAATATTTAACATCAAAATTTAAATTCCCTATTTTGAAATTTTTCCTTTGGAGTGATTCTTCTATTGCTCTCCATTGGATTAAAGGAAAAGCTTCAAATTACAAACAGTTTGTTTCGAATAGGGTAATAGAAATCCAATCAAATTCCGATCCGTCTGATTGGCATCATTGCAGTGGGAGAGAAAATCCAGCAGATTATGTTTCTCGTGGAACGAATCTCGAGACGATTATTAACAACCAATTTTGGATGCATGGTCCTCAGTAGCTTCGCACGACGGAAAACAACTGGCCGAAAAGCTTGAATTGTGACTTTTTTTCAACCGACCCATGTGAATCCGAAGAATAAGTGTTTACGTTCGCATGTGAATTAAACACAGCCTCAATAATTAATTTAAGTAAATTTAGCAGCCTGCAGAAATTATTGCGAGTATCTAGTTGGGTGCTTCGTTTTGTGCATAACATTCGCAATAGATTCAATAAACGATCTGACAACTTAAGTACAGAAAAAATCGATGGTGCCGAAAAATTTTGGATTCAATTAGTACAGAGAGATGCTTTCGCAGAAGAAGTTAATTGCTTACGCGTGCACGCAAACTACTACACAAAACTTCAATAATTTTAGAGTTTAATCCTTTCCTTGATTCAGATGAACTGATACGTGTCGGTGGAAGACTGCAAAAATCTAAATTTTCTTATTTACAAAAACATCCTATCATTTTACCGGCCCAGCATTACATCGTAAATTTAATGGTGTGAGACTCTCACGAAAAGGTTTTTCACGGTGGTGTTAGTGAAACTCTACTAGAAATTAGAGAGCGATTCTGGCTCATTAAAGGGAGACAGACTGTGTGTGTGAAAAACATCTTAAAGAAATGTTTGATATGCAAAAGATTTAGTTCGACTTCAGGTGTTCAAGTCATCGCTCCGTTACCAGCTCTTCGTGTAGAGCAATCAGCTCCATTTTCTGTAGTTGGAATAGATTTTGGAGGCCCCCTCTACACAAAAGACGAGAATAAACATTACATTGTTTTATTTACGTGTGCTGTTACGAGAGCTCTTCACTTAGAGCTAGTGAGCAACCTTACAACTGAAACGTTTCTATTAGCACTTCGACGTTTTATTAGTCGTCGTGGTCTGTGTTCGAAAATCTTGACTGACAACGCAAAAACTTTAAGAAATCCAAACTTGAACTGAAAAACTTGTGGAAGATTATCAGAGATCCTACAGTGAGTGTTCTACGCTTCTCATAAAATCTACTGGCAGTTTATTATCGAACGAGCACCCTGGTGGGGCGGCTTTTACGAAAGACTTATTCGAAAGGTAAAGCTTGCTTTACGAAAGACTGTGGGAAGAGCAACTTTATTTCGCGATGAGTTGAAGACTCTTTTAATAGAAATTGAAGGAGTGCTCAATTCTCGCTCTCTTACATATATTTTTAGTGAATTTAATGAACCCGGACCTCTTACTCCATCTCATATGATTTTAGGACGTAGAGTGAATAGTCTACCACCTGCCAGGCTTAATTTTGATTCTAACTTATCCAACAGGAAAGTTCTAATTAAAAGGTTTAATTATCGCGAAAGATTACTTAATATGTTTTGGACAAAATGGTCAAAAGAATATATTTCCATGCTTAAATCTGCTCATTGTGTTAAACCTACAGGCGAAATTAAAGAGTTTAAAATTGATGTTGTACTAATTAATGATGAAAAATTTCCTAGACATTTTTGGAAACTAGGTAAAGTTGTTGATGTATTTCCTGGCAGGGATGGTAAAATACGTTCTTGTAAGATAAAAACACAAAATTCAATTATTAAAAGACCTGTACAATTGTTACATAACCTTGAACTTAATGAATGATTTCTTAGTTAAGTGGTAGTTTTCAATTTGTGTCTGGTGAATTTGTATGTGAATTACTTGTAATGTGTATTTAATATTTTTCTGTGTATTTTGAAATAGTAGCAGATTATGAATGAACCCCCTGGTCATTCGGGGGGGAGTATGTTGTAACTCCTGTTTAGCGGCGCTGTAGTCGCTTGCTTCTAGTATAAATAGCGTTCGTGTTTTGTAAGTAAAAACGTTTTGTCCCTCCATCCGACTGGGGTGTTTTGTGCCTCGCTCCTCCTGACAGGTAAGAGCAATTTATTCATTTTTAATGCACGAATCCGAATTGAATTTTTGAATTACGAATTTGAATAATTATTTAGAATTTTGAATTTGAACAATATGAAAAATTTTCTTTTACCCATTACAATTATTTTTGAAGATTTATACATGCAATAAGTGAAAACTGACATTTTAACAATATTTTCAACTGAAAAATATGTTCGCTGTTCGAAATTCTCACCAAAACTACATGAGACAAATACAAGAAAAAATGCCAATAAGCAAATATATAAGTAAACTTTAATGTCATCCAATTGTAAAACTTAACAGCCAATATAAGTATTTGATCTTGTATGTCTAATAACTTTAAAATGTTCAATATCCAGATTAAGACAATCCAGTCTTACAATATAATTAACGCCACTTGTTGTATAATCCAAAATAATCAGCAGAAATAGTATCTTGATCATTATGTTTCATTATATATGCTATACATGGATAAAGTCCGTTCTCCCTTACAAAGCGTTTAGTTTCTTCCGACAATGGTGCCCAAAATTGTTTCACGAGAGACACGTATTCATAATCAAACAGCTCCCTTTCGAATATCTCAAACAGAATGAATTTGAATAAATCGAGATAAATTTGATTAGAAATTCTATTTCGGAAACGTTCTATTATACTCAGAAATATACACTGGAGTGGCCAATGTAGAAAAGATTGAATTACCAAATAGCGTTTCCTCTCCGAAAAGCGATTAAACATGGCGTCCACTTCATAATCTGGTAATCCAGCAAGACACATATATAAATAAAATGGCCTAATCGAATCGTTACCTAAGGCAAGGTACAAGCATCTATATCTCGCCTCTGGATTCGTCAGTTTCTTGAAATAATGCAGAAGCCCTAAGTAATTTTCAGAGAATTGTATTTTTTTACTTCGATAATATCTGCCAAATTCGACTTCGTGAGTAATTTGTTTCCAGCTGACTGGATTATTCGATCTTAACGCATCCATCCAAGATCTCAAAGTAGTGGACAATCCAGCAATTCTCGAAACATACGTCAAGTCATCCGCGAACATTTCTTCCGACTGAGTCTGTTCATCTTGTAAACAGTATTTGTAAATCAGAATAAAACGTTGCCTACGGTTTAAATTCTCATCCTGAAGAAGAGCTCGAGCAGTAGCTAAATAGTCTATAGTTCCATGAGAATACCAACATATTATTCCCCAGTTGCCAAAACCGGCATCTGGTAAGAAATCCCCGTGACAATCACACCACTCTACAATTTCTGTAACCATTGTCCGAACAACACTTACTATATTTCTTTCTACAGTAAATTCCAATGAGAGACCAGGCCCGTTTTGATGTATACATTCCTTGTAAAAACTTTCCATACCACCATGTTCCCTCAGAAGATCGGCAAGGACAATACGGAAGTCTAATCTGAGTAACAATTTCAAGGCAATTCTAACTTTAGCCAGGAGTTGAAGAGATGGTCGGAATCTGATATTCATGACTGGAGGGATTTAAGGTTCTATAGAGAGAATTTTCGGATTCCTTTCCTGAAATATGAAAAGTGTAGTCAATTTTAAAAAAATAGTGTACTATAATTAGACTGGTCTAAACGTCATTAAAATTCTAGTATTAGTTTTGGATGCATTCTTCAATAGGAATCTGTAAATACGAAAAAGGAAAAAGAAAATTTACAAAAAATACAAGATTCACAAATTCAATTGTAGTATTTTAAAGTTTTTCTGGTTTTATTTTTATTTTAACGATTTTTTTAATTCTTGTTTATTCAAGTTTAAGGAAAAGAGTAAATTGAGTGTGTGAAATTTTGATTTTTTGTGATTCAAGGCAGAGATTGTAAAAATTAGCTTTTAACTAGTATTACATTACAATATTTTTTTATTAATGGATTTTATACGTTTCTGTTTCATACGTAAGCATTAATTTCAAGTTAATGGTAACCTTCAGCGAATTTCAACAGGTCTTTTGTTAAATTTCCGCCAACACGAGCAAAAGTCTTGAAGATGGTATCAAATAAATTGCCGTAACTTAAGCCTTTGGTCATTAATTCCTTGCATGCAATTGATCTTTGGCGATAAATTCCCGTCATGAAATTAATACGCACCCATTATTTTTTGAGACTTTTATATTTTTAAAACTACATGAATTCAAAGTTTATAATATTTTAAGGGGACAAAACATTGTTAAAAATCTTTTAAAAATTCAAATAAGTTTAAGCCTAAATTATTTTTGCTACTTTGATAGTGAATCGCGCTTCCACACCACAGATCCAAGGTTCAAACCCCGGGTTCGGCAAGTTTGACTAAGCCTTTCATCGGGTCAATAAGTGAGTACCAAGCTTGCTTGGGAACTTAACACTGGGGGTTTTGCGTCAGACTGACCACCTGTTCGGAATATCTGCTGACGCTCCTCAGGGCCCCTATACTGATATGGACACAGTAGGACTTTTCTTTCATGGACTGTTGCACCACTGAGTTAAGTTACTTGTGTACTATTGCAACAATGCCAACATTCACAATAACTCGCTAAGTTCGCAACCGCGATTTCGCATGTGTCATTCGCAAGACGGCCTTGAACAAATTGGCAACTATGTACTTTGTTTCAGACTATGTCTCCAATACGGTTGTGATAATACGCAAGTACCTTTCCTTTGTACAACAAAAATTTTCAGTAATCTTACAAAATTTAAATTCTCCAAGTCAAAAGAAATCCAGTTATAATAACTTATATATTAACTTTTATTCACACCCCAATAATAAATAAAAGCTGCAAACATATTTATCTCAGAAAGGAAAATTAGTTTATATTCATTTAAAAATTCCAAGGGGTTTTTTTTCCTGTTGGAAAAATATCAAAGCATTTTAGCATGACTATTGCTATAATAACATGTAACAAAAGTTTGTTTGCATTTTTGAATCCATCAATACCTATTTTTCTAGAAATAGTTGGATTTTGATTTCTGTATTTTTCAATAAGAATTCATAAAAAGTCTTTTGAATCATGCCATCTGAAACCCCTTGCGAGCTTTCGTAATATACATAGTTTGACAACTTGTAGATCAAATTTCATACGTGTAGGTCAATTACTGTATCAGAAGTAGCATTTTAAATCCCTTCATAGATTTTTAAAATTCTTCTGTAATAAAATTTAATGGTTTGCTTGAGCACAAAATCCGTTTTACGTTATACATAGATTAAAAGTAAAAAAATAACTTAAAAAATTAAATCAAAGATTTAAGAAAGGTCATTGTACCTGCTCGTATTAATTTATCCTTTATTTCAAATTATACTTTTCAGTTGTTCACTTAAAAATTAATTTATGCTTCTAGATAAAACTTTCAGAAATTGTAAAGGAGTTTTTCATCCCTTATACATTCCAAGAAATTTTAAGTTAGTAGCTCTATCATTTACAGTCACTAGAAATGCAAGTAAATATTATGCTCGAAATTACAACCTTTTTGCTTTAATATTTATAAAACTTAACAAGCTTTAAAGTATTTTGAACAAGAAATAAGAAAATAAAGGATCTAAACAAGAATTCAATTTAAAAAAAAAGACTTACATGAAACGTAGAATATTAAAACACGCGGGTTGGGTTACGTAAAAAACAGACTGACAGATAATTGTTTTCATGTGAAGGTTTATTACACATGTTTCCTTCATTATTCATTTCAGTTGGTTTCCGATTCCAAGTTAGTTCTTTATATTTTTAAAGTAAGCTCGAGCCGCTGAAGACCCGCCGTGCAGGGAGGGGGGGAACGATGCACATTAAATCTGTCCAGAGCTCAAACATCCGTCCGTTGGTGTAATGTAGTAGTTAAGAGAGGGGGTGACAGCTAAGATGTCGTCCTCGTCACTTGACCATGGTTACGAAGTCTGTCTACGAAAGCCCTGAGCTGACCACTCTGCGATGTTAATATTCACTCACACACTCATATTTTTGAAGTACCTTTTTTAAGTTTATTAATTGTAAATAATTGACTGAAGTGGACAATTGGTTATGGTCAAGTGAGCGAATATCAATGTCACACCTTTCAGCTACACAAGGACTCTTAGCGACTGACCTCGTAATTTTGAACCATGGTCAAGTGACGAGTGTGACACGTAAGCAGGCACCCTCTGTCTCTTAATTACCACACCACACCAATTCGTGGATATTTGAGCTCTCGACAGATTTAACGTGCATCGCGCCCTTACACGACGGGTCTTTCGTGGAACCGGGTTCAAAGTCATAACATGCCACCTACGAGCCCGTTTTATACCTCGATAACTATTCTACCGTGGTCATTCATATATCAGGGCATTGATGCTGTTTTTATAGGTAAAAGTCCATATTAGTGGTTAAGACGTCCCAGCCAACGTATCAAGAATTCGAGCCCTACCGCCACTGAAAACCCACCCTGTAGAGGGGTTGATACAAGTTAAATTTGTAGAGGATCAAAGTCCTCCGTGTGGTAGCTAGGAGAGGGGGGAGCAGCACACAAGTGTCTTCTTCGCCTGACCATTCTTCATAATTAAGAAATCCGTTGCCAATAGCTCTTATGTTCGACGTTAAGGTATCCGACTACGTTCGGAACCGTGATTTTGCAAAAGAATATAAATGGATAATATTTATGATATTTTTAGTATCACTTAGATTAGAAAATGTATATAAAATTGTGTTTCAAGAATAGTATTACAATAAAAAAATTATTTAAGTACAATATTTTGACAAAAAAATGAACACAGAGAATGACCCATTTTTAAAATATTCTCTTTTTGCGAAAAATGCTTCTATTATAATAATATTTTGCCTGTCTATAGCTCAGATCTCTGTACAGAGGCTCAACTAGAATTTTTGAAATATATAACTTAGAAGTGGGTTTATATCCATGTTTTACGACAACAGAGGGGAGAAATTTTAAGAAAAAAACTAATAATTATTTCAATTGGTTATAACTCTGACAATAACGTGAATTTTTCAAAAATCATAGTTGGACCTCTATACAGAGGTCTGAGATATATACAGGCAAAATATCATTATAATAGAAGCATTTTACACGAAAGGAGAACATTTTGAAAAAAGGTTATTCTAAGTTAATTTTTTGCCGAAATATTGTATTTAAATAATTTTTTTGTCAAAATGGCCTTAAACAATTTTATATGCGTGTTCTAATCTAAGTGACACTAAGTATGAGGAAAATTATCCATTTATGCGCTTTTTTAAAATCACTGTTCCGAACGTAGTCGGATACCTAAATAAACGCACCCACTCTTAGGTCAATGGTAATAGGGCTTGGATGCCAAGTGATCATAATCTTGAACCATGATTTGCATTACTCCTTTCAAGTTATATTAGAGCAGTGCTTCTGAAATTTTCTGTAGTTGCTAACCAATATTCAATCGTGCCTACCTTCCTCACAATAAAAATGTATTGAATTCAATAATATAACGCTAAAGCTACAATACTACTTAAACTTCTTAAGTACTACCAACGTATATAAACGTTTCGCTCACCCAAAATGTCCCGGTCGTATGTACATGTCTTTCCGAAGTACGATCTTTTCTGTGCATTGCTATCTATAAAAATATTCTAAGGGCTTTGGAATGCTATTAAATAACCTTGACAGTGTTTGCGAAGGATTTACTTATTTCAGAGGATTTGCTAATTTATTCCATTTCTTCCTCTTCGCTCCCAGTACATCTCATACGCGTGCCTATGTGGGAAACGGTGGCACTGGGAAGCGAATCACGTGACTTATAATTGGAAGTTAAGGGATTAATTATAAAAAGTGCAAACTATCAAGATAAGTGTAATTGTTGCATGTAATTTTATAAAGGGTGTTTTTTTTTAGAGGTATAGAACTTTAAATTGCAATAAAACAACGATGTATTATTCGATTGACATGAGTTTTTTTTATTGGAGAGATAATCTTGTGGCATTACATTTTAAATATGATTTCTGGCATAGGACTGCCACGGCTGGCTCGGATGTAGTCCAATCTGGTCGTCCAATTTTCGATGACTTTTTCCGACATTTGTGGCCGTATATCGGCAATAACACGGCGAATGTTGTCTTCCAAATGGTCAAGCGTTTGTGGCTTATCCGCATAGACCAATGACTTTACATAGCCCTACAGAAAATAGTCTAGCGGTGTTAAATCACAAGATCTTGGAGGCCAATTCACAGGTCCAAAACGTGAAATTAGGCGGTCACCAAACGTGTCTTTCAATAAATCGATTGTGGCACGAGCTGTGTGACATGTTGCGCCGTCTTGTTGGAACCACAGCTTCTGGACATCATGATTGTTCAATTCAGGAATGAAAAAGTTAGTAATCATGGCTCTATACCGATCACCATTGACTGTAACGTTGTGGCCTTCATCGTTTTTGAAGGATTCCACCAGCCCATAAAGCGCACCAAACAGTTTTTCTGGATGTAACGGTGTTTCGACATACACTTGTGGATTAGCTTCACTCCAAATGCGGCAGTTTTGTTTGTTGACGTAGCCATTCAACCAGAAGTGCGCTTCATCGCTAAACAAAATTCGCTTATGAAGTCATCGAAAATTGGACGTCCAGATTGCACTACATCCGAGCCAGCCGTGGCAGTCCTATGCCAGAAATAATATTTAAAATGTAATGCGACCAGATTATCTTTCGAATAAAAAAAATCATGTCAATCGAATAATACATCGTTGTTTTATTGCAATTTAAAGTTCTATACCTCTCAAAAAACACCCTTTACATGACAAACCCAAGTGGTAACTGGTGTTATTAAACTTGTTATTAATTAATTATGAAACATATTGTGCTTTGTACTGGTATATTTATAAGTTTATTATAACAATGTAACTGTATTTTTTTGTTATGTCAGAATGTACTTTGTTTATTTACACTCAGTAAATTAATATATTTTTTTAAATCTTTTGTTTGCGGCTTCTCAATATGCTCACATCTCCTCGTAGATTTATCATGCCGCCATAGGGGGCGCTCTCTACAGTTTGAGAAACGCTGTATTAGAATACTTGTGACACTACAAACGTTCCACGTACAGGGGTTGAGGCTTGTTAAATATGTTGAGGCGTATAGCGTCTTCCCGTCAGTGTGGTCCAGAAATTTGGAGAATTGTGTATCAGCCCAAGAGTGTCATTCTTGACCGAAGCTCAAAATTACGAAGTGTCCTTTCCAATAGCACTTATCCGCCCCCGCTCCATGCAAGGTTTTGATCGCGTTTAGAATGGCAACTTCACCCCTCATGATCTTATTTCCAATAGTTCTACCTTTTCTTACTTTCTTCCAAGTGGTTATTTAAAATTTACTTTCAATAATCGCACGCAGTTATTTAAGAGGTAACGAGTAAGAACTTAAAAATATTATTCTCTTAATCCTCGTCTTTAAGGAAATGTATCCCTTCTCTCCTTGTACCGTCCAGATGCGGCTGACGGCTGCAAGACTGGCTTTGTTGTCATGGAGATGTGACGTCATTTTCACGAAAGCGAAACAAAAACTAAATCAAATGGGACTCTGTCAGGTCTTCCACTTGAAGGCGCATTTACTTGTTAGATAGGGGAAGGGGAGGATCATTATGATCCATATCCCCATGACGTGAATCGAAACTCGAAAAAATCAAATGGGAGAGTGGCTTTCCACTCGCCCCTCCACCAGCGTTGTTGCACTGCACTTACTATGGACCGCTATTTTTATGTAACTTCAAAAAATTATTATCTGTTCAACTTATTATGATGAGTGGATAATAGAGCTTTCTCTAAGGTTCAACGTAAATGTATGGCCGTTAACGTTACCAATAGCACTCGTGTAGCTTCAATTGGCTAAATTCATGACGTCAACGATAAAGACAATCACGTGTTCTTTACTTCATTAAAAACAAACTGAAATAAGATTTTTCTACTTGTTGTTCTGCTTGTAACACATTTCGATAAAAATTTCAAACTTGTTAATTGAGCAAAAATGTTCAAATGTTAAGATTTTTCAAAAACGTTTTTTAGAATTAAAAAAATTATACTAATTGTTCATTTTTAAGTCAAGAGCATTTCGTTGGTCATTATTATTGACAAATATGAACTTTTTGAAAGAAAGTTTCCTCAAAAACAAAAGTTGGCAACATCAAAGGGTATGAACTGATTATCTAGGAACAAGTGTTTGTATTTATCGTGTGACTTTGACGTCACATGAATTTATGAATTGACTGGCTGGAAACGCATGATTTTCGTTATCATGGGACGTCATAATTACATGAATTTAGCCCATTTATTCGTTAGCTGTCGTACTTGATAGTACGAGGGTTACTGGCGAATGATCTCATAATTTTGAATCTAATTCAAGCAACGAGGAGTACACCTGAACTGGCATCCCACTCTACAAACTTCCACACCATAACATGAGGATTGTGCACAACAATAATTGCAAAGTTCGAATCTTTCTACTAGGTGAATTTTCAGTGGCATCATATAGCCCTTGGGTTGATTTATAGTTCGAAAAAAAATGTTCACTAACGCATTCAGTGGCATCATGTAGCCGTCGTGTCGCTTAGCTTCAAAGTGTGACATTAATAAAAAATCAATCAATCAGAAGAAGAGACTTTTAGAAGCCTAACGAGGCAGTCAAGAATTGTGTATTATGACCGTCTCAACTCAGTAGCATACACAAGGGGGGGCCTCGGGTCCGGACCCCTCCCCTCAAAGCCCTTGATTTTTTTTCAATTGGTTGTAATCCTAAGTATATAGTACGTAAAATTTAATTAAGTATTTGTTATTAACATATTTTATTAATTAATGCTCTAATTATTCATTCAATAATTTTTTTAATGTTTTTGTTCCCGAAAATCAACCAAATCAAAAGAATATGTTGGCTGGCATATTGGAGCATGATACGAGAGTAATAGACTTACGACCCTGGACATCCCCCTCCCCTTGAAAAATTCCTGCGTGTGCTATACTGTCTCAATTTAAATATACCTCTTTCTGTTTACTCAATAAGTCACATTACGTATGACGAACTAATCTTTGTTCAATTTGGACGGATTTCGAGGCTTTTATGAGCAGCGGTCTCCCACAAGAACCCATTTCCTTTTAAGGGAAAAAATGACTTATCAACGGTCGCGTAATTTCGCTTGAGAAAGTATCCAAGATAGAACAATCCGACGCTTATGCTCAAAGGCAAATCAAAACTTTGATCTTCCTCAATCCAGTCGACTTTGAAAGGACCAGCGTGGAGCAATTCCCACGCCTATCTCCGGCTTCAAAGTTCACCGCGTGGACCATGGTTCAAAATTGCGAGGTCCGTCTCCAAAAGCCCTAGTGTTGCTCAACAGTGCGACGTTAATATTCAATTAATCAACGGTACTTGTTTTTTGCCCTGGTGGATTAATTGATTGAATATTAACGTCGCACTGTTCAGCTGCACGAGGGCTTTTGGCGACGGACCACGTAATTTTGAACCATGGTCAAGTGACGTGGACGACACCTGAGCTGGCACCCCCTCTCCTAATTACCACACCACACCAACGGGAGGACGTTTCAGCTCTCGACAGATTTAGCGTGCATCGCTGCCCTACACGGCGGGTCTTTAGTGGTACTGGGCTCGAACTCGTGACAAAGCAAGCCACGTTCCGATACCTATACCACTCGGCTACCGCGGCCACTTGCCCTGGTGGAAATGAGGCTTTAAAATATTCGAATTTTCACTGAAAAGAGTTTCGGTTAAATTATCATTACTGGCAAATTATGCGCTTCTGTTTTTCCAAAAATGTCAATTCACAAAAATTGGTTTATTTTATCTTTTTACTTTAAAATTCTTTTTTTTTTAATTCCGTCCTTTTAATGCGGAAGGTATGTTCAATGTTCATATTTGTAATACGAACATTGAAAATTTGAGAATTTGATAGTTTGCTACAATTATATAATATCATTATCAAGCCATGGGACGGATTATCATACAATGTATTTTGTAATTCCATATCACAATGGAATAAGAATATCAGCATTAAAAAAACTAATTTTATATCTGCAGCATGTTAATGTTGCAAAGTGTTTTGGGGTGATTTTCTTCCTGAACAAGTTCCTTCCTCCGCAAAACAGCTTTTGATGAGATAAGAGTCCAGGACTGTGTGAATTTACTTATTAATCTTTCATAATATTTAGCAAATTTAAGGTATCGGACTACGTTCGGAACCATGAATTTAAAAAGCGCATAAATGGATAATTTTCATATTTAGTGTCACTCAGATTAGAATACATGCATAAAATTGTTTTAAGGACATTTTGACAAAAAATAATTATAGAATATTTTGGCAAAAAATTAACATTTTCCCAAATGTTTTACTTTTGTAAAAAATGCTTCTATTAGAATAGTATTTTGCCTGTATATAGCTCAGATCTCTGTTCAGAGGTTCAACTAGAATTTTCGAAATATATAACTTAGAAGTGGGTTTATTCATATTTTACGACAACAGAGGGGAGAAATTTTAAGAAAAATGCCGATAATTATTTCAATTGGTTGTAACTCTGAAAATAATGTGAGTTTTTTAAAAATCATAGTTGAGCCTCTGTAAAGAGGTCTGAGCAATATGCAGGCAAAATATTATTCGAATAGAAGCATTTTTCACAAAAGGAGAACATTTGGGAAAAAAGATTATTCTAAGTTAATTTTTCGCCAAAATATTATATTTAAATAAAAAAATTTTTGTCAAAATGTCCTTAAATCAATTATATACATGTATTCTAATCTAAGTGACACTAAATATCATGAAAATTATCCATTTATGCGCTTTTGCAAAATCACGGTTCCGAACGTGGTCGGATACCTTAACAGGAATTAGTACTTCTTAATGTACATAAGTGTGAGAGAAATACTAGTCCAGTTTAAATAAATAATGGATTTAGAGAGTACTTTTAAAACTAAATTGCCCCTTACAAAACACTGCTCAAGTTCTCTAGCTGAATTCTGACTATCTCTCTAGAATACTAAAGGTTCGTTGCGGTGAAAGCCTAGTAATAACGGTCACGAGTTTGTGACCGGCATGCCATGAGTTCGAGTTCTAATGGTACTAAGACCTTCCACGAAGAGGAGCTGCTACACGTTGAATATGTCGAGGCTGAAATGCTCTCTTATTGGTGTAGTGTGGAAGTAAGGAGAGACGGGTTCTAGCTCAAGTGTCGTTCTCATCACTTGACTAAGGTTCAAAATTACGAGGTCCATCGCCAGAGCCCTCGTACAGGTTTATATCGCGACGTAAATATAACTCTCACTCCCTCCCGCATGCTAAATCTTTCGTAGTTCAATGCCCCCCCTCCGTGTAAGCGTGGTGTGTTAGTATGGAAAGGGGTACTAGCTCAACTGTCATCCTCGTCACTCAGTCGAGGCTCAAAATTACGATGCCCGTCGCCAATATCCCTCGTGTTTCTTTAAAGTGCATTGTTCACAAGCATTCAATCAACTTTGTTATTGATAGCTTTTTCAAAGCGCTTTGAGTCTTTTGCACAGAGTGACAAATGTTTTAAAGTTGTATAGGTTAGAATTTTTTTTTCTTATATTTTAAACTAAACACATCATTGATCGTTACGAGATCTCTGATCGAGAAACAACTACTGTAACGTCCTTTTTCCTCCTGGTTATTGCGGTGATAAATTACTCAGATATAGATGTCCAAAGCTTCCCCCATCACACCCAAATGGTGGAATGTTGTGTAAGGCTTAAGACAAAAATATTTCGAAAGTGTGTGGGGCTGAAGCAAGAGATCACAAAATCGAGGTAGTTTTCTTATCAAAATCTGGAATACCCTTATTTTTTTTTTCAAAAATTTGACTTTAAAGAACATTACTTGAATAAAAGAATTGGATAACATTTTTAAGTTACGCTTAATAATAGGCCCACATAGAGTAGTGAAATATTCAAAATGTAAAATATGTGTTAACCATTTTTTTTTTAAATTTCATTAAGGTCAATTAAAACTACGAAACTTTGCTAATTGAAAAAAGTGTTTTGCGAGTTTCTGCACTAACAATATATGTTTTGAAAAAAAAAATTAACAGATTTAATTTTTTTTAAATCTAATTTTTTTTAAAGCGAAACTTCTTTAGACGCGAGTGATTGGGAAATTTGCCCAGTTTTGCGTTATGGTAAAAAACCGAACGGAACCCATTTCTCCGAATCATCGTCATGGTGATGGCGAACGGGAGGAAAAGGATTGCCATGGGGTAATTGCATCAGAGGTTTGGAGTGGGGCCTCTTGCCGCTTAGGACGAAAGGCACGGGGAGAGCTTAAGAATTGGAGACATTAACCCTTTATCTACCGACGGTACTTATAAATACCACTCACTTTAAAATTACATAGAATAACCATTTTTACGAATACTCTGACGATGTTTAGCAGGGATATTCTTTGAAATTCACTCTTCCAATATATATGGCAGCATGGGTTCTGTGATGAGTATTTTAGCGGGGAAAGGTGAATAGTTTTATAGCAGAAATTGCGTTTTCAGTGGATTGCGAAGATTATCATTTTTGTCCCGAAAAGATAGCTAAAAGATACTTAAATTTTTGACATTTTTTTCGTATGTTAATGAAGACCTTGGAAAAGGATTTGAGTATTTTAAGTTAACTTTATATATGATTTTACAGTTGAATATCTTTAATCAATTAGCTTGAACGGATTAAATTTCCCAAAGTGGAGTATTTTGTTTATGTATATCCCTTAACTTTGAATGTAGTGATCCCAAAGAAACTATTCCATGAAAAAAACTGCAGTAAATCATAATGCGGTAGATAAAGGGTTAAGTGGGTACCCTTGCTACTCGTAACGAATTCGCGTGGCTAATTTCGCAGTTTATACAATAAACGTGCCGTTTACAACGAATAAATGCATTCAAAATATTACCATTATATGGATCTTTCCGTTACGGGAGTGTCAGGGCATTGTGTGCATATGCCACTAACGTTCGCGCCAAAATCTCTACTTCTGTGAGGGATGCATTAAATTTATATTAATTTTCATTTCCGTTGAATTATAATTAATTCTAGTCAAAATTCCTAGAACAAATGTAAAAAAAGAGAAGAGTTTAGAGAGAAAAAAAGGGGAAATTAGCAGCAAGTCCAGTCGAGAGAGAGAGTATATATCCCCAGGTAGTCCTGGTTGCAGCTGTTATCACCTCCATCCATAAAGTTTTATAGTGCTGTATATATACACCAGAGGGTGCTGCAATCATTGGTTTCGATGATTAAAAACCGATTAGTTAATTTTGCTTCAGGAGAAACAAAGCCACTCATTGAATTCTTGAAACGGATACTGGATTTAACAATAAATACCGATTCTAGAGAAGGAACAAAAAATACGGAGCAACGATTGATGTAGTTCTCTCACGTTTTCGTTAGAATCGAGGATTTTTATATCTTACTTCACTTACCACACACCTATTGTATCTTTCATGGAAAATGCAGAAAATTGAATAAAAAATATTATTGTCATACAATAAATGAAGTTCGAATTTTAAAATTGATTAAAGTAAGTTCCCCCAAGCAGTTTAAGGTGACTACCAACCTTCGGACCCAATTTTTTTTTATAAAAACAAATTTTTGAAACAAATTTAGTGTTTAAGAAAAATAAAAAAAATTATTTAAATACATAAAATGTTTTAAATAAATATTGTACTTTTAGAAAAATGGGCTGTTTTCAAGGAAATTTTACCAAATTTTTACTAGAACGGGTAACACTGTATAAAAATTTCTAATACGATTATTATAATTTTCTTTATACACAACATACATATTATGGGGCTCTTTCTTCAAAATGAACCAAAATCTAAGAGAAATATTAAAATACAAACAAAAATTACAGACAATTATACATAATATGAACATCGATATTTTTAAAGTTTTTTTCTTTATAAAAACTACCCTAAATGAAAAAAATATTAAACCTACAACAAAACTTATGGCCCACTTTATGAAAAATAGTACAATAAACGGTCCCACACAAAATTTCAAAATGTTATCTGGTTTGGTTCTTAAGGTATCATGTATCTGGTAAAAAGTTTCTAGCGAAAACATAATTTTCAGAAAAACTCATTTAAAGTTTTATCTTACTGGCCTTTTGCATTTTGTTTTTTTAAATCCTTATAACTTTACTTCTATTTCACATAAAGGAAAAAGGAAAACTGTGTGTTTTTTGAAAGAGAAATGTTAAAACTATAAAATTTTGAAATAAAATGCCTAATGTTGACGAAAAACGACATTTTCAAGGTAGCCAGTCACCGTAATATAATTAGATCTATTCCAGCATTTACGACCAACATCGCCAAAGTATTGTAGTTTCACTTCTATCGCGTGGCTTTCCACGCACCATTTTTTTTAAATTGTTCTACATATTTAAATTCGCTTTTAAAGCAATGGCGTTACGACATTTGTACATTTATAATTATAAAAACTTAACAAAAATAGCAAATTTTTTCCATTTTTTTAAAAAAAATTTGCGCGATACTAGAACAGAAGATATTTTTATGTGGATTTTACTTTCTGCATTTTTACATAGCTAGGCAAAACGCAAATTTTATTCGGTACAGCAATCGAAAAAGAAAAAAAAAATTTTTTGGCACACCTTATTGTTCATTGGTATAGCTCGAGATTCCTTTTCGGAAGGGAAATGAAATATGACCTTTTCGAAGAGAAATCTTGAAACACAACAATCTGTATTTTTCGCTGAGCGTGTTTAGACGCATATTAATATACTCCAGCCAGCATTTCTTAAACTGGGGCGTGCCTCCCCTGAGGGGCGTGACGACTCTACGAGGGGGGCGCGAGCATATTGAAAGGTCAAAAAAAAACCCAAAAGATTTTAAAGATTATTAATTTACTGAAAGTAAACAAAATACATTTTCACATAAAAGATAAAATACACATTTACACAGATATATTATACACTGCTGGACAATTGCTAAGGACGGATCACAAATTGCTATGTAGCATAACATTAAGCGAGACATGTGGCCTAGTAGGATAAAATATAGTTGCCAGACTGTTCAGACATTAGAATAAAGAATATTTATTGTTCTGGAAAGTACAAAAGCTGTGAAACATCTGAAAGAAAAAAAATGTTCATTTGATCTGCGTACGGAGAATTGGAACAATGCATTTAAAAGTCAGCAGGCACCTTAAAGAAAGGTATCAGTACGGGATATGTCCACCGTGGAGTGTGATGCAACGTTCCACACGACGTACCATACTTTGCACAACATTATCCAGCAGCTGTTGAGGCAATTTATCCCATTCCTCTGTGAGTGCATGGATGAGGGTGTTCTTGTTTGTCGGAGGATAGTTTCGACCAGCAACTTACCACCCCAAAGCATCCCAAACATTTTCAATGGAGTTTAGATCTGGAGAATGCGCTGGCCATACGAGACGTTGAATACCCTCGCTGTCTAGACAATCCTGAATAGCGAGTGTTCGATGATATGTTGCGTTGTCGTCCATAAAAACAAATTTATCGTCGGAAAAGACGAACATGAGGAAGTAGAACTTGATCAATGTATCGTTGGCCCGTCATAGTCCCATTCGCAACCACATGTAGGCGCGTGCTGCCATTGATCATGATGCCAGCCCACACCATGATACTGCATGTCGGATATCGGTCCTTTTCCTGGATATTTTCTGGACGATAAGCAGTACCACTCTCGTGCCAGATCAGTTGGCATCTACAATCCGATGACAGACTGAACCTACTCTCATCTGAGAATAGTACGCATGCCCAGTCCTGTTCAGTCCAATTGTGATGCTCACGACACCATTGCAAACGGGCAGTACGGTGCTGTCTGGTCAAAAGACACACACAACAGGTCTGCGTGCGTATAGTCCTCCTCCCCTCAAACGTCTGGCAACAGTTTTTCGGGAGATCTGCTTTCCTGAGGCAGCAAGAAACTGATTTGCCACCTGCTGAGCTGTGGTGCGCCTGTTCCTTTTTGCTGATAGGACGATATATCTGTCTTCTGCAGGCGTCGTACTTCTAACACGACCTCCCCCGTGCCGTCTGCTACACATTCCAGTAGTTTTAAATGACTTCCACAGCCGTGAAACAACGCTGTGAGCGATGTCGAACTCCCTGGCAACATCTGTTATTTTTCGCCCTTCTTCGATCTTTCCAATAATTCGGCCATGCATAAAATCATCTATGTGATGTCGGGAAGACATGCTAAAAATTTTAAGTTCGTCTATTAAATCTTTCCTGTAAAACTTTGACTTGAAACAACAACTGTCCACACGCGTCAAAACCTTTAAAGCTCTTATGAAAGCTATCACGTGATGAACAGACGCGGAAAAAAATTTGCATACTGATACTTTTTCTTACTAATATCCCGCACTTATTCTAATTTTCCACATTTTGCTTCCTTTCATTTTGTGGTTGCTATGGATGATAGTGTTATCCGTCCTTAGCAATTGTCCAGCAGTGTACTTATAAATGCATCAGTGCTAGACAATGCATTTTATAATTAATTTAACAATACTAAGTTAAGAATAAGTTTAATAATTACCAGTGACCCCCCCATAGGATTATTATACATAAAGTTATATACAAAAATTAACACTTATCTTGATAATTTGTACGGTTCATAATTAATCCCTTAACTGCTGATTAAAAGTTACGTGGATCACTTCCCGATGCCAACCATTTACCTCGTAGGCTTGTGATGTATTGAAGGGGGGATAAAGAAGCAAAAATATTCTGAAATAAGTAAATTCTTCACAAACATTGTCAAGGGCCTTTTGTTGCATTCTAAAGTCTTCGGAATAATTTTATGGATAGCAGTGCAGAGAAAAGATCGTACTTCAGAAAGACGTATATATACGTCCGGGGAAATTAACGCTTTGATTGAGCGAGACGTTTATCTACGTCGGTGGCACTTAAAAGTTTAAGGTCTTATCGTAGATTTAGCGTCGAATTAATGTATTATTGAATTCAATTCATTGTTATTGTATGAGAGGGCGCGATGAAAATCAGGATTCATTATTGGGCCGCGAATATTGAAACTTTGAGAAGCACTTGTATACTGTATACCAAATTTGCAAACTTATTATCAATTTCTTAGTTAATCGCTTAAGACGCACCAACCCATGTTTGATTTACGAATTGTACGAAATTGATGTTCAGTATACAAATACGAAAAGAAAAGAACGCAGACATCAAAATAAGATAAATATTTCCTCTGTGAAAGTTACATTTATGTTACACTGAAAAATGTATGTGGGCTATTGGCGATAGACCTCGTAATTTTGAACCATGGTCAAGTGACAAGGACAACACCTGTGGTAGCACCCCTCTTTTAACTACCACACCAACAGGAGGATGTTTGAGCATCGATATTTTTAGCGTGCATTGAGCACCTTTGCACGGTGAGTCCTCAGTTGTACTGGTCTCGAGCTCATAACATGTCAGCCACGAGTCCGTGACCTTGACCACTAGGCCACCGTGGCATTCTTATTTTTACTAAGTACCGTAAAATCCGGCAGATAACGCCCACTTAGAACACAAAAAATGAGATCGAAATATTAGAATGCGCGTTATACGCCGAATACAAAAACGATCGGCTTAAAAATAACAAAAGAAATGAGCATTACAAAAAATTTACTTCTACACATATCGAAATACTGTTTATTTAAAAGAAATAAAATGGCAGACCTTACGAACTAAAGGGGAGTTCTATATAGTTGTAAAAATATATTATTTCAAAAGCCTGGAATCATATTTCGAATAAGTGACTTCAAAACATAAGAACATTGTATTCTATCATTCCAGGTTTCTTCGTCAAAAAATGGAGTGCGCGTTATACGGCGAACATACCGAAAAATTAAGAAATGCAGCTTGAAATTATACGTGCGCGTTACACCCGGTAAGTGAATTGGGAGTTAAGGAGCACATTAAAGCTCGGAGTCATGGAGAAATTTTCAAATAAGGAGTAAGGCGAGTTGGTTCTAAGTTTTGGCGAATGGGGATGAAAGGAACGAATAGTGACACTTCTATGTTTAGAATGTTTTCTTAGAAGTGCGTATCCATTACAGAAAACTACCCTATTGTAAGACGCGTAACAGAAACGTGTTGTGTAACCAGAAAATATCGATCTGACAGACCAGTTAAAGTATAGCAGCAATTCTACCTAAAGAGAGCGAAACCATATGTACCTAAATAGGAACTACTGGTAGAGGATGTTGAAAGACATTACTTCTCTTTGATAACTTTATCTTAAAACATCGCGAAATGGAGCCAAAGTTCTTCAAAGATGCAATATGGACAGATGAGGGACTTTTCACGCGAAAGTATGCCTCACCCAGCTCGCATCGAGAAAACTTCTTAAAATTCAAGTTGAAACACTCTTTTTCACTTAACGTTCGTTGCAGAATTCCTAATAACTGTCCAGATGGGTGGTATTTTACGAAATCACATCAACTGGAGAACGGAAACTGAAGCTTGTGCAAGACATATCCAATTTTTCTGAAAACCTGCCTTGCTTCTACTTTTAAGTATATGGTGATGATTGTAATTCTCTTTGATCAAGAAAGCTTACAGCAAGTCCATTTGACCTTTCTGCTAAAGAAAGTCATAAATCAGATCATGTTCCCCAACAACTGTCCCAGGGAAATGCCCCAGCAGTCCAGAAGGTGAGCAGAAGTAGGGAAAGAGCAAGGACAGGTAAAGAAAGACTTTATCCCCTGCACAAAAGTCATACCACGCAGGTGGCCACTTCTAAAGCACGCCAAAGCTGTCTGAAAAGCCCTGGATCTCTTAATGATATGGTACACCATATGATGAAGTTCCTCCTTATAAGACATCAAAATCATGAGTGGCACCTGGTAAAATATTCTATAATCAAACAAAATGTGATAGTTTTGTAGAATGGCCACCATGCTCATCTGGCCTAACCCCATTGGATTTTATCCTTACGAATGCTTCAAACATGTATGTGGACCTCTTCGGCCCAATATTGGTGGGACTTTAAACAAGGCGTTACTGATGCTTGTGACAGCGTGTCCCGTGATACACTGCAAGTTGTGCACGATAAAATATAGAAGAGGAGTCGAGATTTGCATCGCTGCTGACAAAAATATTATTAAACATTAAAAATAAAGGCTGGCAGCAGTTTTCTTTCACACGCTTTTGATGGAATAAAACTGCTGAAAATTACGATAAATTGTTTCTGCCTTTTTTTCTTTTTTTTTTTTTTACTCATATTATGTGTTATTGGGATTTAAGTGTCTTTCTGTACTAAGTCAAACATGCACTACATTTGTTATTAAATTTCTAGTTGAAATTTTATTTCCACGTGGCATTGCAATCGATATCAACATATTGCACTCCCATTTCACTACACCTAGACACCACACACATGTTTAAAAGCTAACTATCATGATTCTCAAATAAGGGGAGAAAACAAGACTTGAGTAAACACTCTGAAGTTAATAGTTTTACCTATATAAGGTCCATCTTTCCCCTGAAATAAAAAAGCATACTCTGGTGAAATATATTATATATGAAACTGTGTGCAATTCAATACTACTACAATCAACATAAAATATTTGAGTTTCAAATTAAAATTTTATAATATTCACTTTTATGTTAAAACTTTACAGGATTTTGATCAAATATTAAGTGGAGAAAGTAATCTAAATCCCGTTTAGTCGGAGATTATAAATATATATAAGTCTTATTGAATTTTGCTGACAAGAATTTCCTTTATCCTAAGGCATTAGGCTCAGTAAGTGTCATAGGCAAAAGGTTGTACAAGATCTTCTTAAATTTTGTCCCTTCTCAAACTGTTTTTATGCGAAGGAGGGGCCGCACGCCCAAAGTTCTTTAACAAGTTGTACGTAATCAATATCATACCATCTTCTATCCACTCGTTGACGTAAAATATAATTCAGCAAATTTCGGAAGTGATATTGGGGAATGAAGTTCCACAGCTGATCTACCAAATCCACAAATATGCACTGTATATATATATATAATGCCAAAATAAAAATAATCCCAAAATCCTACGGCGCGTGGTTGCACAGAATCGACGAAATAATTTTTTAGCTTCATCGATGGTCATCTCAGCAAAGCATAAATACAAATCGAAATGAGGCATCTCTCCATTTTTTAACCCGTACGAAAGACACCGATATCTGGCTTTAGGTCCTAATTTCTCAAAATACAGCACAAACCCAGGTAATTTTCAAAAAAACACTTTGTACCTGTAGTGCTACGAAACGTCTCCATAGGGTCATTCATATCACTCTTCCAAAAATTTTTCATCCAAAACCGTATACATTCAACTGAGCCATATTATACTGCTATACGCAGTTTATCCTCGTTGGATATGTTTTCCCACAATGCGCATGCGTGGTCTTCGAGAAAATACTTGCAAGCCAGGACAAAGCGTTTTTTGATTTCTATATTTTCGTCCTGAACCAGTGTTTTAGCGGTTTCAAATCTGTTTATGATCCCGTATGAACGCCAACATATTACTTTGGAATAATCAATGTCGGCGCCAGTAACTATTTCAGAATGATACAACAACCAACGCGCCAATTCCAAATCTAATGTTCGAACAATTCCAGATATTTGTTTTTCTATTACAGGGGTAAAACTGTATCTGGGCGAAAGAACTTATTATAGAAGATATTTTTAGGTAATATAAATGCTAATTGTCTCCATTTCAGTTAAAATTTCTTCAACAGTACATTTTTCAAAACAGTATAATATCTTCTGTGCAACTTTTACCATAACAAAAAGTTGAAAAGGGAAGAATTTTATATTCATGTAATTAAAATTTCAATGAAAATACATTAATAATTTAAATAGTTACATTATAAAGCAATGTATTAGCTCATATTGTTTCTTTTATTAACTTCATGTGTGTATGTTTGTTTTCTAATGATTACAGAGTGAAACCTAACTTCCAGGGAAATCGTACTAAGGGCCATTTTTTAAGAAACCTTTTATTTCCTACAATTTATTACTTTATATTAACTCCAATTGGATGGTAGTTAGTATAATGATGAGTGCATATCAGTTTCACATTTTTAAAGAGGCCAGTGGCTTTGTACACAGGTTTCCCCCTACATGAAATTTCTTTTCAAGTACAAAATGTTTAGTAAAATTTGTTCAGTGTGATTTTTTTAAAAATCCATGGATTATTTCTATTAGACTGTTAAATGGCTAAGTTACCCTCAAAATTTCAAAACAAGTTCAATTTCTAAGTAGGATACAAAAATGTATAATCCTTTTTCACTCATCCAAGATAAATGGGATTCTACTTTATAAATATGCTTAGGCCAGTAATAGTTTCCTCTGAAAATTTCTTACTTAATAATTTCTGAAATTTTTACCCTTACGAGACTAAGCTAAGAATAAATATTCATATGCAACTTTTTATTTTAGGCATAAAATACATACAAATCATAAACAATCAATACAAGAAATCATAATTAGGCTTTCACTTTGAACATACTTTCTTATTGCATGAAAATATTCTTATTAAATAAAACATAATAATATACTCAACATAAATTGAAATCAGAATTAAATGACGCACCAATAGATTCCGCAGCTTTTTTCCCTCTTTTAAAATACATTTCAAATTAAGTAAAACCCTCTTATTTGACAATCACCAATTAAAACAGTGAGAAATGTTTCATTACATCTTAAGGCGATCTTAACAATTTTTTTAATTTTTGAAATTTGGTTTTAGTTGTATTGATAAAAATTCTTTAATTTACTGCAAAATTTAAATTTTTTTAAACATGAATATTTTTTTTCAAAGTACATTATACTACATAAAACTTGTGTATGGAATTTTTAAACTGCTGCTCACATTAATTTTTTGTTGTAAAACATGCAAAAATTCTCCAAATAGCATTTGTTTCTATTTTGAAATTTTAAAAACAAATTGCTACGTTTCTGAACAGATCATTCCATACACAGTTTTACAAAACACACATTTTAGAACATTTATGAAACATTCCTACTTTAATCACATAAACAGCTTTAGGTCTTTGAATGATAATACATGATCAAAAACTCAAAGGAGAAATATCAATTTAAAGTTTTCATTCCACGTACAGCATGATACGATATTCATTGAATAGTTTCAAACTGTTTTGAAAGGTTAATTAACTTATTTAAAAACTGTATAACCATAAGAAATTGCAAAAAAATGTACAATTAAACAATATAACGGCATAATGAATACAAATGAAAAATCTACATTTTGTAAAACTTTACCTTAAATACACAAACACATCAAAGCTAATTCAATGCTCAGTTTTACAACTTAAATATTGTATGCAAATGAAAACAAAATCAAATAGCAATTTATAGGTAAAATATTTCAAAATTTCATTTGTTTAAATAAATATCTTAAAATATTTAAATAATAATTGTGCTGAATTTAACATACACGGGATATTTATATATCATCAAAAACACAAATATATAAAAATGGGAGCTTTTCTGTTCTTGTCCGAATTAGATTTTTAATTATCAGTGGTATTAAAATGAAATTTAGTATTTGTGCTTTCCGTTTAAAGTTTTCATTTCATTCATAATAATATCATAAAAAGCTCGCACAACTTTTAAATCTTGACTCAATCCGTTTGATAAACAATATTCAAATTTGAACTTTTGCATGAATTGCACAATTCTTTCTTGAAATGATCTGTTACTGCCTATGTAATTCTATATATGTTAATCTCATTTGCGGTGATGTAGAAAAATAATTATAATCTGAAAAGTGGGTATATCAGTTTTGTTTTGTCTTCTGCCCAGCACCAAAAATTGTGTGTTCCATAACTTAATAAAAAAATATTGACAGTTTTTGGGTACCATGTCGCCTTAAAACTTTACAATGGTATTTTTCAACCATGTCATCATGTAGTGTAGATTTAATTATGAAAAAAAAAAAAAATTACTTCAGAATCAACATTTTATTTACAACACATTAATTCACTGAAATTCTATTCTATTTCCTGAAAACATTTTATATTGTCCAAGAAATAAATTGTCTGCTAAAAAATATTTGGCAAGTAAGAATTATACTATTATTAAACTGCCCAATATTACAAATTAATTCAATTACATTTCTAAATATGCTTATTAAATTAAATCAGTCGCCAAAAAAAGTTAAGAGTTCAACATCCTCTATATTAATTCTATATTTTGAGAATGGTTCTAAGAAGAAAAGTTTTTTTTCACAAATTTTCAATTTAAAAGCCATTTTTATAATATCAAAATCTATCGTAAATTATAACTTAAGTTTTATTCATAACGGGTTCAGAGAAATATTCATAGCAATGCAATTTAAAATTCGGCATTTAAAAAAAAAGTTTGATAATCTTTTATATAAAACAGTTGTTCAAGGTGATAAATGAAGTAAAAAAAAAAAATTAATGCTTTGTGCACCAAACGCGCCATCCGATTAAAAAAAAGTTTTAGTTATATAATTTGATAAAAGGAAAAGAGAAAAACATTTCCAAACACTATCATATATACATTTGTAATCAAACTGGTATTCTTAGATTTTTAAATGAGTATAGTTTATTTATTTATTTTTTAAAAAAACCCAACAGATTCAAGCGTACGCGTGCAAGTACACCCTGCAAAAATCCAACAAAAATAAAACAATTTCTTTCTAATTTCGTTTCTAAGTCAGTGATATTTCACAAGAGACAAACTGGTCATTTAATCACATGGAAATAAAAATGCAACATGGTGAAAAATTATCCTTCGCGAACAGTGGCGCACACAAGAGGCCCCCCCCCAAGCCTTGATTTTTTTCGGATTGATTATAATTCTAAGTATGTAGTACATAAAAATTTAGTTAAGTACTTTTATTAATGATTAATTTTATTAATTAATGCTGAATATTTATTCATTTAGTTTTTTACTGTGTTTTGTTCCCGAAAATCGACAAAATCAAAAGGAGCATGATACAAGAATGGTGAACTTTCGACCCCGAACCCCTTCTTGAAAAATTCCTGTGTGCGCTACTGTTGCCGAAGAATTTCTAAAAGGCGCCAAAAGAGAAACCGTTGCAACGGAAACCTGATAGATCTGAAGCATTTAAAATATACAGTGAGGCAAAAATTTTCGCAATTGATATATAATAACGCATCATTAGTAACTATTAAATTCAGATGACTTTTAGAAAATTAGCCACGCATTCGTATTCTTAAGAGAGAAAAAGGCCACATACCTCTCGACTGCACTGCATTGCAATTCCAATGAATCTCACATTGAAATTGTTCAATTTTGAGTGATTCAACCGACACACAGTTTTTGGCTCCGAATTCCATTGTCCCTTTTTTGGGGCATAATCCGTTTTCGACATTACTCTTCCCTCCCGGAAAATTCTCTGAACTTCGGAAAGAATGCTTTTTTCTATCCCTCCAGTTCCAGAGAAATCCAAAGTTGCACACATCTCTCCTCCCAGCAACCTTTAGAAAATAATAAGAATGCATCAAAAATATTCACAACAATGAACGACATGCATTCAAAACAATTGGAATGACCATTACTATTTTTTTTTTGCAACAACATTCATAAAATACTTTATACATATATTTGTAAAGAGCTCTTCAAGCATCGGAAATGGAACATTTTCCAAGAAATAATAGAAAACTAAATGTATCTTAACGAGGTGCACCTTTCACGAAGCGTTAGAAACATTTCTAAAAAAATACTTACGCTTTTTTTAGATTTTATTCATATATCCACCCATTGCTGGCATTTGGATTCTTTAAACTCAATAAAATATTCTTACCTTTCGTTTCAAGTGTAAATGGATGATTAAAAAAGATGACGTTTGAAAATAGAATTTACTTACCACGGTAGCTTTAATTCCGAAAAGAGAACCCGCGCTCTTCAACAACCTCTCTTGACATAGACTTTCGCACAACTGACTCCGAGAAATGGCCCGCGCATATAACATTATGATTTCTGCGCAACTTGTGACGAATTATTTCAAACTGATTTGAAAAAGAATCGCGGGCACTGTGTCAGCAAAAATTTGAAGTTTGTATTGGAAAAGCATAACGAAATTGTTGATTCAATTATGATTGGCTTGCAAGGTCCAACATGTGCGGGTCCTCACAAAATTCGCTGTGCAGCTTTTCGGCACTAGATGGCAGCACGACTGAAAAATATTCTAATCGTTTTTTAATTTCATGGAATGCTTGCGAGAAAATCAAATAGATTATTGAATAAGTTTAGCTCAGAGAGAAAATATGCTGTAGGATAAGTGAAAAAATGCATGTTTTGTTACAAATTGCACAAAATTTTGAGAAGTGATGGAAGTTTCAAAGTATGTAATAGAATTGTTTTTTCCAATTAAAAGGTCTTTTTTTTCCTGGATGACTCTTGTATGAATGAACATGACAGATTCAATATATAAAAAATCACATAAATTAACATACATGAAACAGCAACATGCATATTATAATAAAATTTAAAATAAATATATACAAATTTCAAAAATATTTTATTTGATTTATCAAACAAAAGTTGTAACAAAAAGACTTAAAGCTACCAATCTAAATATTATTTTTAAAAAAGTATCACATTTCGTTCTCACACTTTTACTTAGAATGTATAAGCTTACAAAGTTATGGATTAAAAAAAAAAAAAAATTGTTTTGCTGTACATTGAGAATATTTAAAGATATTTAACTAGCATAACGAGCAATTTTTTAAAAAATGTTTAGTAAAACTATTATACTGCTTATTAAAAATAGTATAAAATTATTAAACATTCTTTTTAACTTCACATCAGCCTCTAAAGCAGTGTACAAATAAATTTATTTTTAAAAAATACAAATAATATTTACCTATAAGAGGATGACATATCTACGTCTTGGATCCTCCTTCACTTGATATGGAATGTAATCTACAACCTAATTCAAAAGAGTCAACTTTGTTAATGGTTTTAAAAGATGAATTTTTTTTTAAAAAAATAACATTAATTCACACATTATTTTGGAACTTGAATCTGAATCATTCTAAAATTAATTTATATTTATGCTTTTAATTTGCTACAAAATATTCTGATAAGTAATTAAAATTTATTTTTTTATATAATATATATATATATATATAAATAAATCATGTATTTAAATTTTAAAAAAACCAGAAAAGCATTTTAAATTCAATTTATATATATATAAAGACTGAAATAAATGTTGTGAGAATCTTACCAATATTCTTAACAAATGATTTTGTAGTAGCTTTATTTATTACAAATTGATTCAAAAATAAAAGATTTTTTAACCTCCAAATCTCAATAGAATATGATCAATTGATTACAACTACAACTCTACTATTACGCAATCAATACAACTAAAGAATTGATTTATATGCAAATTTATACCTTGAACTTTTTTCTTTTATTGACATGTTTTCTCTTGATTTGTTCTTAAAAACAAAAAGACAAAAACAAAAATATCCCGCTAAAATTGCGTGTTTTTATGCTGCATTTTGCATTGCATTTTGTTTTTTTATGAAACTAATTAAAAAAAGCTTGCATATTAGAAAACATTAGAAAACAAAACTTTGTGAAAAAGGTTACTACCGAAAACCGGAAGATAAATTTACTCAAGTGAATTGTAAGTTTTTTTTTATTTTTAGTGCGTAATTGTACATTAAGTTTTCTCTATAATTTTTTTCAGTCCTCTTAAAGAAAATGTGTGACAATAATAAAAAAAAAAAGAAGTGCAAAAAATTTCGTCTAAAACCAAAATTAAAATTCTCGATTGCTTGGCGAAAGGAGAAAATTTCAACAGCAGTAGGTAAACGTTTTCATTTAGGCGAATCTACTATAAGAGCAATAAAAAAATGAAGCGGCAATAAGAAAATCAGTCAGATCTGGTACAAATTTGAGTTCTAAAATTTCATCATATTCAAGAGACACTTTAATAGAAAAAACTGAAAAGGCTCTCGTAATTTGGATTGAAGATTTAACTCAAAAAAGAATTCCGTTAGATAGACATTTAATCAAGATGAAAGCCCTTAAATTTTACAAGGAGTTAAAAGAATCAGAGCCATCTACATCTTCACGTGAAAGTAATCCACAATTCTCTGCCAGCACAGGGTGGTTAACTGGTTTTATAAAAACATTCTTTTCATAATCTAAAAATAAAAAGGTGAGGTGGCTTCTGCAGATGAAGAAGCTGCTAGAAAATATCCTGAAAAGTTAGCTAAAATTATTAAAGATGGAGAATATTGCGCTCATCAAGTCTTCAATGCTGATGAAACAGGATTGTTTTGGGAAAAAATGCCAACCCGTACTTACATTGCAAAGTCCGAAAAACTGCCAGTGGTTTTAAAGCTGCTAAAGATCGAGTTACTTTATTGCTGTGCAGCAATGCATCTGGCGATCGAATGTTAAAACCGCTGCTTGTAAATCGATCTTTAAAACCACGTGCATTAAAAGGAAAAGACTTAAATACACTGCCCGTACATTGGATGGCTAACAAGAAGGCCTGGGTAACAACGGCTATTTTCACTGAATGGTTCAATAAATGCTTCGTACCCGTTGAAAATTATATGAATGAGATGGGTCTCAATTTAAGATCTTATTAATTCTTGACAATGCGCCAGGTCATCCAATCTTAGAACATCCAAATATAAAGGTAGCTTTTTTCCCTCCAAACATAACGAGCCTAATTCAATCATTAGATCAGGGAATTATTTCAACATTTAAAAATATTATGTAAAATTCACTTTCCAATTCATTTTCGATAAACTGGAATCCGAAACAATAACAGTTACTGAAGCTTGGAAACAATTTAATATCTTGAACTGTGTAAATCATGTTGCATTAGCAATTGCCGAAATAAAATCACAAACTTTAAATGCATGTTGGAAAGCTGCTTGGCCTGAATGCGTATCAAAAGGAAACAATCAAATAGAGCAATAGTAACATCAGAAATTATTTCAATTGCTAAGGAAATAGGTGGGGGAAGGTTTTGATGATTTTGGCGAGCATGATATAGAAGAATTGCTTGTGGACGAAGCCCCTAAATGATGATGATATTTTGGAAAGTATGGTAGATATTACTAAAGATTTGGAAACAGTAGATAGCGAACCGGAAGATGTTACTCCACTGGACGAAAAATTACTTCGGGAAGGCCTTCAACTTTCCGGTAAATTGGCAAATTTTTTTTTATTCAAAATGATAATGATGTAGAACGCGCCTTAAAATTCCAACGTGATCTGAAATTTTGTATGTCTGGCTACAGAGAACTCTACAAAGAACTAGTGCCATCACAGAGTTTGATTACTGACTACCTTGTCAAAGAAAAAAAAATCACTGAAGTTCCCTGAAGAAGCATTACCATGTAGATCTGATGACGTAATTTTATCTTCAAGTGATGAAAGTGATCTTGCACCAATCCACAAACGGGTTCGCACATTATCAGACAGCGAATAATGATGAAAACATTCTTAATATGATTTTAAATGAAGTTTTGTTTTTTGTTACATATTAAGTTTTGTTTTTGTTTTTAACATACATATGTGCCATTTATTAAAATATGATGGAAAAAAATAAATCTTATTATTTATAAATCTTTTTTTATGCGATTTCTGGTGCATTTTAAAACATTATTTGGGTTTTATGCGATTTTTTGAATAAATGGAACGTATCCATCATTTTGCATATAAATGTATGTCTTTTTTTGTGCGATTTTTTTTTTTTTTTTTTTATGCGGATTTCCCTGGAACGCATCTACCGCATAAAAAAAGAACCAAGTGTATATGATAAGTTGAGAGAAAGAAAATGTAAATACTTTAGGTACATACAAAGTAAGTTATATTCTAAATAGTACAGCATGGAAAAATAATCCAAAATCTAGTTTGTAACATGAGCTTTAAATGGGAAAAAAACGAAACACAAAAAATTTATGCCTATAAAAAGCAGAAAAACTGAGAGATAAATCATTTTAATTATATTTTGGTACAAGCCTGAAAACTAACTAGGATAATGGCATACATATTTCTAATTAATTAATTTCATAAATCTGTATCAAAATTTTAATTCTTTTCATCTTAATATAGCATGAGAAAAATTATGGAAAATTTATTTAAAAAAAATTTATTTAGATGGAAAAAAATCTTTGTCAAATTATAGTGAAAAAAAAGTCTTAAAGAATTCAAAATAATCAGACAAATTTCAGAATACTAAATTTGGTCACATAGCTATCTCATAAGCAAGAAAGTAGTTAAAAAATTATTTTGTATTCAAAATATTAGAGATCAAACAATAAAAACACATGCTTTTTTTTTTAACCGTTATAACTAACTTTTATATCAAATCTTTT
>BMAU01019390.1:62500-196019 GCA_019973935.1 Trichonephila clavipes | reverse complement strand
AATAATTCTTCGTGTAATTAAGAAAATAATTTTGTATTAAGTTCTCTTGATTTTATAATATTTATCACTTTAACAGCATCATATAAAATATCTTTTAATGCATTTAGTCTTCATTTTACCACAAATGTGTAGTGATGAGTATGTTTAATGTGTGTTAGGGGATAGAAATTATTCATTATGTCTTCCTTCCATGTTGAATAATTATTAGCATTGAATTTTTCAACATAAAATTGTATCTTATGGGCCTGTCATCAAATAGATCTAAGAGATTTTAAATTCTCTATGAATTAATTCCTCCAAAGTGTCTGTGTAAAATAGACAGAAAGAAAAGATAAAAGGCTAGAATGCATATTAGCAATAACAAGGCAAAAGATGAGGGCTCAATACATCTTTAACAATTTGATAGGAAACAGATATGACATGAACATGCAATTCTATAATAGCACCTCCAAAGATTCACCTACTAAAATAATGATTATGAGGAAAAATGGATTAGAAAGCTCAAGCTTTCAAATGATGTAAATATTATTAAAAGTAAACTTTGTTTTTGTATTTTTAAAGTACAAGAGACAATTTTGGCTTTCTTTAAGATAGACAGTACTTTTCCGTTTAACTGAGTCCCTGTTGGTAACCTTTTACCACCTCATTTTCAAAACAAGTCATGGTGTTTTCTAATCTGTATATGTCTTTTCCATAATACATCAAAAATGGATGAAAAACCAATGAGAACTAATATTTATTAATATTTTTATGTATGTACTATTGTGTATTGTTGCCAATAATGCCAACTTGGTGAGATTTCTGCCAGCGAAAATGGAAAAGTATGGATAAAATGTTAGTAATATTGTAGAAAAATAGAATACGAGAAATAAGTATTTTGGTACTTCATATTAACATCACTGCAGCAAAACTGGTGCCAGGGGGTGCGCTGTTTTCCATCAAATCTGTAGTTAGAGTTTTGTTGTTTTGATATCATGGACGATTTGGGTGATACCAATTTTCCTGCAGTGGCCTAATACATAAGTACCAAAATATTTATTTTCATTAGCTAATTTGAAGGTAAACCTTTGGGAATTTCAGTTTAAAAGATTTATAACTGCCCATTTAATAAGTTTCATTTGTTTCCAGATCCAATCCCTAAATCAAATGGTACATGTAATCAGGTTTTCTTGAAGAATCAGGTACAGTGACACAGGTCGCAGGCTTTTGGAAGTGATATTGTTAGCTCATATCCTTTACTCAAAGAATCAGATCTTTTACAATTAGTGCTGACTTGGGAGTTAAAATGGAAAGGTATGCTTAAAATTTAAATTTCTGCTGTAATTTTTCTTTGATATATTATATAGTAGGAAATATTTTAATATATTAGGGATTATAAGTGTAATTTTTTTAAAAACCTTCAAGTACAATCTGTCTCCTAAAGTTTCCTGTGAAGGAAATGGCTAGCCTTTAAACTACAAACCTATAAAATGATTTATAACTGCATATGTACTTATATGAAGAGAAATTGCAGAGTAATTAGGAAATACAAGAACTACATTTCTGAATATTTTTATTAGACTACTTTATACTTGTCACAATTGGCATTTTTATATAATGTCATTTAAATTTGAAATGAGAAAACAGGTGTGTTGTGGTAGGACAAAAAAATAATAAAATGAATTACACTTAAAATTTTAAATTTAATGTGTTTATAAGTTGTGTATTTTAATAAAATGAAAAACTACTCCAGCTGGAAAAAAAAATAAAATATGAAATTGTATATATTACTCTATTTAATATCTATTTATTACTCTGGTGGCAAATCATTACTAAATAAAGTGAAAAAAAGGGGTTTTTTTCCCAAAGGGAGATTACATACGGATTACTTTTGGATTGTATTACTCATGTATTATAAAAAAATAAATAAATAAGATAAAATAAGTAATATAAAATAAAATTAAGTCAGTTCCAACATAGGTCAAAAAGAAAATTTTTTATTTTGGTTTGCTTTTATTAAATAGTTACAATTAATATAAATATGAATATACATTTGACAGAATCACAATATTGTCACGGAGTTCGAAAGAAGTACACAGTTCAATTAAACAAACAATTAGATTTATTCTAACGCTGGGAGCTCGATACAACACTGGACTGAGAACATCCCCAACTGGCGATGAACTCTGCTTTTATACACTTCGGAATATTAAATACCCAGTATACACTCTAAAGAATTATCTGGATTCATCTAGAACCTAGAGAAACAATACATTAAAAACGAGGAACAAAATTCAGTCTTTGGATAAATCTGCCGGGGCCGGGATTGGAACCCGAGACCTGAGGAAGTTCAGTCCAACGCTCTGCCAACTCGGCTATCGGGACCTGTAGCAAATTATGCGTGTGGCATTGCTCCCCTCGAAAAAAAGAAGACAGCGCCCCGCTGTCATTTTTATTCAAAAAGGGTCTTTATTCTGGAACAGTGATGGGTCCTTTTTCGATTCTTTGGGAGGAATATCCTCGGTTTCGATTTGCTCGACGGGATCATGGTGCGGTTTCATACGCAGTACATGGACAACTTTCTCTTCAGTTTTCTTTTTAGTGAAGCAGGATCAAAATCTTGTACCCGCTTTCACAGTGATAAACGGGTAGCACCTGATGTCAGGTTCTAAATACCTTCTTAAGTTTTCGGAGGGCCATTTTCTCACTGGAGTATAAACCCATACGAGATCTCCGGGAGCGTGGATACCATTTTGGTGTTGGAATCGTGCGTGCGATCTTTGTCTTGAGCTCTCAGAGTGTGCACTGGGCTAGCTGAAGTGATTCTTCGGCTCTGGCTGCTATCTTGGTGATGTTATTGTCATCAAAATCGTTAGAGCAGGACAGAATGGTAGCATTGTATCTCTCTAGTGTCGTTTCCAGCAACGACTGCAAAGGTTCGGCGTAAATAGACGTAAAACCTGTCCACAGTCTAAACGGCTTGAACAAAGCCTCTAAAAACTTCCTATGTCACGTCATATTCAATGTGATAAAACAATCTCAAACGGCAGTTTTATTGTTTATACGGACACGTAAAAACACATTTCTCCCGGCCGAACAAAATTTCCATAGAACTTTCAGCATAACGCTCTTGGCATCAGCAAACAGAACTTTCTTTAAAAATGGGCGATACTTTATATGACCAGCTTGCCCCAGAATCTTAGACATGTATCGGCTTCTTATCTATTAGATACGTCTTCAAAAGTTTCTGAGTCATCTTGGCGTTCATCTACGGAGGATTTCAAAGACGGCCTCAAACCTCCTTGGAAGGTCGCTCTCTTTTTAGTTTTCCTCGCTCTACGGCCTGGCGGCTGACTGGATCGGCGATATGGTGGCGACGGGGATCTGTAACAACGTATTGGGAATCGGCCTCTCGTGGGACTTGGCGTAAACGGCGAAAGAGTTTGGTCGCGTATTTCTTCTTCATCGCCAACGTCGTCGAAGTTCCGTCGGCGGTTTCTGATGTATGTCAAAGACAGCCTTTCTCTCGGCAGTAGCGCATTACATGTCCTGGACGTCCGCAGTGGAAACAAACAGGTCTGTTGTCAGCCGTTCTCCCACACATCTGTTTTTCTTGGTTCAGGTGGGAATTTCTGAACAGGAGCTCTGTATTTTGGTTACGGGTATGTTGGACGTGGCCTAGTTTCTGTAGGTTTTGTTGACACTTCTTGGGCCCAAAACCTTTCAACTTTAAAAATCTCTTCTAATGATTGGATATGACGTCAAAGATTCTTGCGTCTGGTTAACTAGTATCGGACTTCTTCTCTATTATTGTCTGCGAATAAGAGAGACCAAATCAGTCTCATCCGTCAGGGATGCAACGGTCGACGTTTGGAAGCCTTTCAAATCTCGGTCGACCAACTCTCTTCTGCTTCATATCTTCGATATAGTTGCACCATTTGATAAAACTTGCTGTGTCGTTGATTTCTCTCGTCAGCAGGGCCTGATAAATATCCTCAGCAACACCTTTCATTAGGTGTGACACTTTTTCGTCTTCTTTCATCAGAGGATTACCTCTTGGCAAAGTCCTAATACACCTTGTATGTGGGACTGTGTACTCTCGCCTGAACGCTGGGCTCGGCATTTTAGTTGTTCTTCTGCCCTTCTGGTATATTTTTGACGGTCACCGAAAAGTCCACTTAGTCCATTTTAAGCTTCCCAGGAATCTAAGGCGTCTTCGTTGTTGACATACCACTGTCTCGCAGTACCGTCAAGAAAGAAGAAGCGTTAGCCAGGCACATCATGTCATCCCACTTGTTAAAAGTTGGCTACTCGATCGTACTCTTTGAAAGCCATTTGAGAGGGTCTTCCCCCAGGCGCTCCTCGGAAGGTCGATGGGCTCCTCCATTGCTATAACGAAGGTGTTACTACAGAGGGCTTGGCTTCTTGCTCGGTCGGCATTTTTTGTCCTCTTCCTACTATTTTCTTTTAACAGTCGAATTCGGGGGATAATCCTCTTAACCGGAGGCTCCTGCGAAGGTTGTCGCTATTATCCACGTTTGACGTAATTGTTACCCCGCGCCTCCACCAAACTTGTCACGGAGTTCGAAAGAAGTACACAGTTCAATTAAACAAACAATTAGATTTATTCTAACGCTGGGAGCTCGATACAACACTGGACTGAGAACATCCCAACTGGCGATGAACTCTGCTTTTATACACTTCGGAATATTCGAAATACCCAGTATGCACTCTAAAAAATTATCTGGATTCATCTAGAACCTAGAGAAACAATACATTAAAAACGAGAACAAAATTCCAGTCTTTGGATAAATCTGCCGGGGCCGGGATTCGAACCCGAGACCTGAGGAAGTTCAGTCCAAACTCTGCCCAACTCGGCTATCGGGACTTGTAGCAAATTATGCGTGTGGCAATATTAAGTAACAAAATAGAAAGCGATTTTCCTTGCAATTTTCCATTTTCCTTTCTATATATGGTGTTGAACTATTTTTTTAAAATTTGTTACTGTTTATTCATTAAATTTAATTATTCTAATAAAGTAGTATAAAAAAAAATTAAGACCATCCTAGGTGGGATTCGAACTCACGACTTTTGGATTAAAAGTCCAACATGCTATCCACTGCACTTCAGGAACACAACGAGTGATTTTCCTATCTATATAGTTTGTTAGACTGTTATTTTTGTTTGTTTCTATTTATTCATTTTTTAATGTAGTTAAGTAATATATGAAAAAGTTGTATTAACATCAAGTGTTATCCACTACAAGTTTAAAAAATGTACTTGAACTCTCTTGAATGGATGAATAGAAAGTATAATATTAACTATTGAAAATAACACGATATATATGTGTGTGTGTGTATGTATATATAGGGAGAATGTAAACACATAGTAGGAATTGTGTGAAAAAAGGTGATGGACTTCTTTTATAAAAGATGTTAAGTTTTATAAGGGAGATTGTTTTGTCAATTTTAAAGGGAAAATGTTTTCTTTAAGTAATCAAATATCACTTAAACATGTTTTTTGGCATTGGTTCTGATATATTATCACTGATATTTTTTTCTGGAGGAAAAACTAGTAAACTAATTATTCTCATTCACTTTTTTTTTTAAGGTGTGAAATTTTAGAGCTGAATTTTCTCATTCAGAAACTACAAATTTTCATAATATTCTAACATCCAAGCATTGAGTTAAGATTTTGTATAATAATAAGTTTATATAGTAAGTAATATAAGTTTAATAATAAGTAATAATAAGTTTATATAATATATAATTTTTGAATATAACAATAAACATTTTTTCCAGAGCATTTTCATTAGGAAATGGGATAGATGTTTTAGATGATTGAGAATGAAACCTTTAATTATTTCTGGATAATAAGAATAAATTTAGCATTTGATACAAATCTATTGTTTGTTATTATCTTTTTTGTCATTTATCAGATGAATAAGTACAAAGGTATAGCTTTAAATGAAAATTAAACTTATGGATAAATGACTTATTATACATTTTAATATGGATAATTTTGACAATGAAAAAGAAGTATTGTTTTAATTGTTCAAAAGAAAGTTATCAATGAAAATTTTTTTCATGAAATTTCATCATAAAAATAAAAATAATCTAAAAAAAATAGTTCTTTTATGTTTAACTGTTATACATCCTTTCATTAAAAAAAAAAAATCTACTACACTTAACAAAATCAAGCATTTGCTTAAGAGTGATTAGTGCAGTTCATGTTTTTCAAGAGGAATGACATAATGTATTCATTAAGTTGGGAAAGCAGTGTAATGGTCTATGAGTTGATATTTATTTTCACTATGCACACATCAAGATGCAACACATTAATTAAAGACATTCTGTTGAAAGAAAATGAATATTATTGGGAGTATGATATTCCTACATTATATGCTTTTTGCATCTAGCTTCAAAAATTGCATAGGTTATTCTAAATTGGATTGTGTGATGTGCAAAAGTGAAACCACCACTTCACAGTGGGAGATCTATACAGTGCTATTTAAAAATATCAGTAGAATAATTTTTATTGTTGAAATTAAGTTTTTGTTATTACATGTGTATGTAATTTACTCATAACTTTAAATTCTATTTCCACATTACAGAATAAAAGCTAAGAATAAAATTTGATATAAAAGAAGTAGGTGTTGAATTTGTAATTTTTAATATTGAAACAATTTTGTAATTATTACTTGGAAATTTTTTGCTTTTTGAAATTATGTTTTTAAATATATATTTCAGATTCAGAAAATGATCTTATTCTCATGTCATCTGATGGTGAACTGGCTCAAGCTATAGCAAATGCAGAGGATGGCTTGTTAAAATTGTATGCTTCTGAGAAAAAATCTGAGTCCAAGAAAGATAACAAACAAAATATGGAAGGTGAAGAGCACCCATTGGTTATATGTGATGGATGTGAGCAAAATATATTTGGGGCTCGTTACAAATGTCTTCAGTGCAAAAATTTTGATCTCTGTTCATCTTGCAATTATAACAACAAGCATCCACACCATGATATGATTAAACTCGCCCACCATGCTTTCGTAAGTAGAATAATATGCAAAAAGAAAAAAATTTGAATTTATTTGTCACTGAAATCTGGTATTTTATTATAATATTCTTTCGTTTATATCTATCATGTTGGAAAAAAGATTTAAAACCATTAGATCAAATCAATGAACACCATCTATTTTCTAAAATTTGATAATAGTATTACATTCTGGATTGCCTTCGAAGTGTAGAAAAAGTCCACATAGTTAACTGACACATTTTTTTAAGTAAATATTTACTCTGAAGCTATCCAGAAATTACAGCTATATCAACTAACAAGAATCGATTTGCACACAAAAAATACACAGTAATACTTGTAAAATGCATAGTAGAATGCGAATACTAGAGAGCTATCTTGAATGTAATGTGATATTTTAAAAATACTAACACAATTGGTGGGGGAACATATTCTTTCGTAGAGCACCAGCTCAAGGAAATGTGCTTTTTCTCTGACACAATTGGCAATACATATCTTAATACTTTGAAATACAAATGCAGTTAGTTTCTTTCTTAAGAATAAATATTTTTTTAAATAAGATTAATGTTTGAAAAAATAGTTAAATATCTGTTCTCAATACTTTTATGATTATGAGTATTTTTAAAGTGTTAATTCAATGTGTTGAAAAAATGGAAAGTTTTGGCACAAATTTTTTAATTATTGATGTACATTCATTTTATTTTTAGAATGCATGTTTATTTAAGTTATCTGAATTAGTTTGTTTTAGAAAAGAGAGTTATGTTGAATCTATATGAACTTAGATGTGTAGCATTTAACGAAAAAGAAGAGAGTTAAAGTTCAGAATTACTTTTCAGAACCGATTGGATTAGGAAATGGTGTAAGATAGATTTATGCATTGACATGTCTACTTTTCAATGTAGCACTTGGAAAAAAAGAAAAAGAATACCATAGACATTCCAACATATTTTCCAAAGAAACTATATTTCAAGAATTAGTTCAAATTTTAGTGTTTGCAGATGATATAACTATTATTTCAAGAGGGGGGTGGGGTCTTCAACCTTTTACATCCACAGGCCACATCAATAAATTCAAAAGGATCCTTGTTCCAGACTTTTGTCAAAAATATAGCATAATCAGAAAATTAAATAAAATAAGGGGTTTGTTTAACAAAATTACAATTGGTTCTAAGGGAAAAAATTGGTGTTAAAAGATTTAAATGTATATGAATATATTTTGCAGAGAAGATTTTTTTCAAGATTATTAATTATGTTTATAATGTTGTGGCATACTTGAGGAGGCTTGGTATTTTTGAATACACATTTATTTGATGTAGAAGGACATCTCAAATGGCACAAACATACATACACACAACACAGAACAAAAGATGATGGACAAAAACAAAAAGCTGCAGGCTACATGATGAAGGACAAGAAGCATGTTAAATTTCCCTTGAAATGAAAGCTTTTATATGAAGCAACAACTGAAAGTTCCAAAATCTACATGACTTCTGTGAGTGGAGCTTGTGATTGATGGAAAGATATTGTATAATGAAATCTTATATAAGCTTACTTTAAATACCCCAAGATTTTTAATAAATACAGTCAATTAAATACTGTTAGGTGGGAAAACTAGTTAATTATTTACATGAGAGGCCCGAAAAGTCAGGACCATTACAAATTAAAAAGTTATTTAGATGAAATTAAAGGAAGTTGTTATATATATATATATATATATTAGTGTGTGTTATAATTCACTTTAATTTCATTTTAAAAGCTTTTTAATTTGTAATGGCCTTGACTCTCCAGGACTTTTGAGTCAATGATTAACTGTTAGCTTACTCCCCTAATAGGCAGTAACCGCAACATTAACTCTGCAAAATTATGTACTCAGTGTTTTTTCAATTGTTCCTTTTGTAATTACCTTGTACAATATTTATCCACCAATCACAATACCTGTCCACAGAAGTCCTGTGAGTTTTGGAATGTCCTGTCTGTGTTTCACATAAAAGCAGAGATCCTCAGGAAAATTCACACCATGCCTTGTATTTATCACCATGTTCTATTAATGTCTGTTGCTGCTTTTGTGTTCTTTGTTGTGCAATCTCTTAAGTGTAACAAGAAATGAAGCATCCTGCTGCAAAAGAATTTCCCATCAATCCAAAATCTTCTACATTTACTTCTACTCTTGTCCAAATTATCAATAGTTAATTACAAGAAATCATACCACTCACCAACTACTACATATATATATATACTTTGTAATTTTTTTAATTATAAAAAAAATAGAGGTGATTATACAGAACAATAATACAAAATATATTTTAAAAAGAACACAATAGAAGTGATAATTTCAAATTTTGTAATGTTATTTAAGTGATTAGTTTGGGAATAAAAAAGAAGGGGATATTAGTAATATAAAATTATATTGTCATATAAAATTTATTCATATGTCTGTACTCATAAAGTAATATTTTTTGCGAAGTATACAATCTTATTTGTGAATTAATTATATTCTAAGAAGGAAACAATAGGTTTATGGTAGCTGAAATAGGTTGTAAATACATAAAATTCAAAATTATTTAAATATCTAAAAAAAACTTAGTCAATCGTTGTTCCGTACTTCGTCGTGCTTTCATTTGGATCATTTGACTTAATTAAATTGAATTCTGATTTTAAAAAATCAACTAAAGGTTTTGATTTGTCTTTTGAAAAAAAATCTATATTAAAATCCCCACTTAAAATTATAGGTAATTTATTCAGAAGAGCAATCCGGCTTTGTGAATTTTGATTGTAATTTAACAATATTCAATTCTATCCATGAATTAATTTAAGCAAAGGTATAGTAAGACAGGTAGTTAATTGGGAAGATAGGAATTTAGGTCAAAACCTTTAAAAAGGGATTTAATCAGAAGATTTATATCGAATAATCTCTAGCTTATCTTAGCTCTTTTGTCATTGTATGGTAGTTTTGTACAAGTATATCCGATGCTGCTGTAAGGTAAGTCTTCTGAATTATATTTTGTCTTACTGTATTTAAATTATTTAATGTAACTTTTTCTTAACACTTTTATAATTAATTTTGTTATTTTAAATTTTTAGTTTTAATTTTCTTTTTAGGCTCAAAATATATTTAAGTAATTATGTGTTTAATAGAACTATTTGTTCATTGCTATTCTGATTTGCTCAAAAAAATAGATTTTTATTCTTAAATTCACGGCAATATTGCTAATAATAATAATCTTCAGGCCCCCTTGACACTGGTGGATCAAAAGTTATAGCCATAAAATCTGGTTAAGTTCAACTTATGCGGGTTGCTGGGTGCCCTCCTCAAGCACCCAATGAATAAACTAGCACTGGTTACTTTAATCGTAATGTGGAATTTGATATTGTTCTTGCTTGATTAAAGCTTCAATATTCAGTTTAAACTTTGTAGTTGCAATTTGAAAAGTTTCTTCCATATGTCTGTCATGTTTTTGATTTTAATTTCTTCATTTTACTAAAAAGCTGTTCACATATGTAGGTTTTATTAAAGATAGAAGCCATGAAGAATCCTTGTTTACGAATTCTTGAATACTAGTTTTTGTTCATGGACTTAGGACAAAAATTGATTAATATAGGATTTTCTAGAAACTTGTATTTTACTATAGTCACTGTGCACACCGATAAATTCTAATTAAATTTCTGGTAGAATACTTCCAATGTCTACTAAAAATGGTAAAGGGAACATTTTCGTAGAAACTTTTATCTCACGAAAACCGAAAAATCTGCTTTTGAATTCCTCTTTCAGATTTGAAATGAACTTTACATAATCATTTGAATTCCATGTTGTAGAGTTTGTCACACACTCCATCTGTTTCGGAAAGTAAATGGGAATTTCTTATTTAGCAACTGAATTTGCCATAGAATTATTTTGTCTCTAAAGCTTTCACAGAGTGATAAAGATTGTGATCAAGTTGATCTTTCCCCTGTAAGTTGTAGTTCAAATCAAAGAAATGATGTGTAACATCGACAACGAATGCAAAGTATCTCAACCAGTTCTCATCATTGAACTCCTGAGTAGATTTTTCTTTAGATTCCTTGAATTGTTGAATTTTGTTCTTCAAGGAAACATGCACTGAAAACGTTTTCCTCTGCTCAACGAACATTACCATATTCAGCTTTCAAATCACTCAAGAATTGTTGAAATTGATTATGATTAATTCCTTTAAACTTGATGAAATTAACCACTTTTTTTACAGTAGTCATCACATGTTCAAAGTTTGTGAAGGACTTCTTGCATAAATTCTTTTTGTGGATGATTACAGTGGAAAGTCATCTTGTATTATTCCACTTGCCTTTGTGTTAGATCTGAGTAATGTAGCAATTCCTATTTCCTTTCCATTCATATATTTAGTACCATATGTGGTCATAGCAGATGTATCGCTGAAGTCTGACTCATATTTATCTAAAGTTTATCAGACTTGAATACAAATCTGTTCCTTGTGTTATACCTATAAGTGCCATCATTATGACTGATTCCTATATAATTGTGAAGTCTATCAATGCCATGAGTAAAAAGGGCTACTTGCTTTCATTTATTCATTCATTGCTACAGAATAAAACTGAATTATTTTTTTTGCATTTAGATTTAATTTATTGAATATATCTATTGAGAGATCTTGCACACACATCTTACTGTTACACAAGACAAACTAATATTCAATATGATTTGAGCCTGTGATGAATAAAGTACATCAACTATATGCTCTTGAAGAGGTTATTTTACTAACTATCCATCAGCAAATGCTTTTCTTCGCTTAGACATTTTTTCTGCTATCTTTTGACTAACTTGAAAACTTTTTCTGAACTCTGGTGAAATAAGATTGCTGACAATTTAGCTTCGATTTTAATTAACTTATTTTATCACTTGGAAAATATCTATCTAATGCTGAATATTTCTTACTGTGCTTAGTACCAAAATGTCTCTTAATGTTGTATCCTTTCATCGCAGCTATTCTTTCTTTGCAAATAAGGCAAGCTACCTTACTTTTATGCTCAATGAAAAGAAAATAACTTTCTGTCCATTTTTCTTGAAAAAATTGCACTTTTTCTTCAAGTTTTTTTTTGTTTGGTTATTACGTTTTGCCATTTTGCACTCTTTCAATGACAATAAGTGCTTCTGAGTTTCAGAATGAGGAATAAGTATGAGTATTATATAACAACTGTACAAAACCTGCTTATTACCAATCAATCAGGAGGCTTACAAACACTTGTCCCTTTGACATATATTTGCAACATTTGAAGAAATAGAATTCTATTTGCTTATTGTCCCTCCCCCACTGGTGCAGCTTACCCTGTATGGGCTCTGAATCAAAATTCCTTTGGGGGGGTGTTCAAATTCAAAATTGTAAGTAATATTCAAATTCGTAATTAAAAATTCAATTCGGATTCGTGCATTAAAATGAATAAATTGCTCTTATCTGTCAGAAGGAAGAGGAGACGCAAAAAACACCCAACCAGTCGGATGGAGGGACAAAAACGGTTTTTTTTTTTTTTTGCAAAACAGGAATGCTGTTTACACTTGAAAACAAGCAACTGCAGCGCTGCTAAACTAGAGTTACAATGGGGGGGGTCTTTTCTAAAATTGGGAACTCAGTTAATGGAACTATTTTTAACCTTTTGTGACTCTGTGTGTACACATGTTAGAGCTGCACTAACTTGGGGTCCCATATCATTGATGCAGTTGATATAGTAGTAACTACACCTTTGCCTTCCCCTCTGTTGTAGTGGTGAGCTCAAGATCATCCTCGATGAAGTATTGGGGAAAGATTGATATCTGTCGCAAACCTGTTATAGTTAAGAATTCAACTTTTTTCTGGAAATTGCGAAGATTTTATACACAGTCATTTTTATTAATTTTTAATATTGTTTAAATTTCTAGGACATTTATGAAATATTCATCCTTTTTGAAACTTTTTATCTCAATCGGATATGAAACATGTCAATAAAATGTTCTAAATTTAAAGAATAAAAGAATTTTTTGCAACAAAAAGCTAACAAGGCTATTTTTCTTGAAATTGCCTCGGATTCAAATGGGCCACAGGTTGAAGACCCCTAATTTCAAGGATGCTCTTAGCTTTAAAGCAAACCATTGTTAGGATTAGAATGATGCAGGTGTGTGTGTGAAGTGCACCTTTAAGTTAATAAAAATAAATCTAAGCACATGCATTGTTCCAAAGAAACAGATTCAACTACTCACTTAAAAATCGATGCTTACAAATCTGATCAAGTTACTTTTACGAATTTGGGCTTTGAAGTTAATATCAACAATAGCATTAGGCCCAGGGGTTTACAGACTAATTTTATGGGTGGAATTTATATTTAAAAAACTAGTGGGACTGTAGTTACACATGTTGTGGCCCCTGTAGCTTAAGGGCCCCATATCATTGATATGGCTGTAGCTGTGCACCTGCTTGTATGTACCACAGATCATGCTAGATAACCAGAAAAGAGAATCTTTGCTGCCAATCCATGTTTTTTGGGTGGAGAAAATACTTAAAATCAAACCCACCTTTTATAAGCTATTGCTTTATAAAAATTTAATTGTGGAACTGTACTTTCCTATTCATCCAAAACGGGGACAATGACATAAAAAAAAGATGAGGAAACTCTTGGAATTTTTAAGAGGAAGATATTAAAATGTATTTAATGTGGATAACAGTTAAATGGAATTCAGCATAAAAGATCAAATTTAGAACTTTGTTATATCTTTAGGGAATTACACATCATAAATTTTATCAAAATTTAGAGAATCAATCGGGCTGGCCATCTGATCCATCATGAAGGAGAACAGCATTATATACAAGACAAATTTTCCTAGATAAGCCTGTGGGTACTTATTCTAGAAGCAGATTCAATTAAATTGACTGCATTAAAACACAGATTGAGGTGTTTTAAAGATAAAGAATTGGAGAATAGCTCCATCAAAGTTATTGAATCACTGAAGATATGTGCAATATGGAGATTTTTATATGGTATTTTTAAACTTAGTTTATGCTCTTTAGAAAATGTTTTCTTTCCCCCTTTTCCTTGTGTTAAAAAAGATATAAAAGGTTTTGAGTAATTTTTTACGGAATTTATCAAAAGTATATGTTATTTTTATCAATATATATATATATATATATGTGTGTGTGTGTGTGTGGTGTATGTTCTATTTATCAAAACATTCACTCTTAAATTAAAATTTTGCATTTTTTTTTAAATAGGTTCCTCGAGAATGGCAATTTTTAGGTGCTCGTCGCTTGTGGAGATCAATGTTTGGCCGATGTCCAAGTTCTTTCTTTCGTAACTTTGTGGTGTTGCAAGCTCCTACTTCTAGCTCATCTGAAGATAGCCAGAATGAGTCACCTGATACAGGGAAAGTGGATAATGCTTTTACACATTTTTTGAATGGAGATTTTGTTAATGCCCAGAAATTGTTTTCAGAGGGTCTGGGTACTTTTCTTAAGAATTGGCCAGGTGTGTTATGTCATGTCATGTATTATAACATTATTATTTCATTTATTCTGTTGCCATATTAATTTGCCAATGGTTGACCATAACTGAAATGGTTATCCTCTGTAGCAATAAAGTGTTTTATAGAACTAGAATAATTTTGCCTAAGTTTGATTATGTATTACAGCCTTCATGGTTCAAGATGCTGTTTTGCTCAAAGTTGCAATATTTAAATGCTTTTTTTACAAAGGTTCCTTTTTTTCAAAAGTTTATTTTATGTAATATCTTAATTTCTGTTTTACATAAATAAAATTATTCTTTTACCTTTTTAAATATTAAATAGTAAAAGGTCTTTATCTAGGTTTCATGTGTATTATATAAATAGCATTTCTTAAAAGTGATAGATCAGTACTTAGTTGTATTCAAAAATTTTTCTTTGTTTCTATTCTTAAATAGATTTATTTACATATGTTACTAATTTAATGTTTTTGTATTTATTATTGTTTATGGATTTGATAAAACTGTGTTTGATAATAATTAAAATAACATGATTAAAATTTATATCTATTCTGTGTACATTAAAATTCCAGATTAGTTGATTAAAACAAGAGATGCATTTTAAAAATATTAATTAACTATTTTTAATTCATGATATGACAACAAACAATTTTATTTTAAAAGATTCTGATTTTATAGGTTAATTTTTGTTGTTTGAATATTTTACTTTTGATTAATATTTATTTTTATCCTCTCATTTGATTACAAGGTGGAGTAGATATCAAGTTGGAAGGTGACACTTTTGCTCCTACTTGCCGTCATTATAAGCAGAGAAAGAGAGGTTCAAGTAAAGATACTGGAAAGGAAGAAAAATCAGCCTCAACACCTGGAAAACAAAAGGAAAAAGCAGCTGAGCAAGATGAAAAAGTTGCCAAAAAAGAGGAAAAAATTGCGAAGAAAGAGGAAAAAATTGCAAAGAAAGAGGAAAAAATGGCAAAGAAAGAGGAGGAGAAAATTGCAAAGAAAGAAGAGAAAATTGCAAAGAAAGAAGAGAAAATTGCAAAGAAAGAAGAGAAAATTGCAAAGAAAGAGGAAAAAATTGAAGTTCAATCAAATTGTGAAGAAGACACGCTGCCGAAAACAGAAGTGCCACATGCGGGGGGAATCTTTGCTGATTGCAAGAAAACCGTTCCTGAAGTTAATAATGTGGTCTCCACTACAGTTGAAAATGAAGTTAAGTCTTCTGATACAGGTGAAAGAGAAAAATCACCTATTAGCGACACTGTAAGTAAAAAAAAGGAAAGAAATTTTTATAAAATACAAAAGTGGCTGTACTGTGTTAAGTTTCAGGTTTTAAGTAGTATTTACAAAAACATTTAATGAATAATTCCAGTTTTAAACATTTCAAAAATGCATCTATTTATTAGAAAAAAGTAAACCATATTCACTAATGTATTATTTATATTCGATTATGTCAGCATAAATCAAAGAGTAATAATAAAACGTAGCTCGAAACAAAAATAAATTTCCCATATTGTATTCACAAAAATACTTGATTACTGCATGCTTTACATGTCCTTCTCTTCTTCCAGGTTTTAATTTTAAATTCCACAATATCAAGAAAAGTAAGCAGGGATAGATCCACTTACTTAAAAATGTAAAATTTAATTTCAAATGTGTGTTGATGTATTTAAAAAGCAAATTATTAACACATGTAATTGGTATTTTAACATTATAAAATGCCTTGTTGAAAATTATAGTACGAAGATACATGTTATAAAAAACATTATATCATAAAAATTAGGAGTTTTTTATTATTTAAACTATATGAAGGAGAAAAGAAAAGCTGTTGTTCATTTAGTTTGTTATTCTTTCTCATTAACCCCTCAACTGCCAAAAAAAAAAAGTTACATCCATTCGCTTTCCCTAGTATCACTGTTTTTCACACAGGTGTATGTAGTTTTGAAACATAAAGGAGGAAAAGAAAAGGTATAAATTAGTAAAACTTTCTCTGACATAAGTAAATCCTTTTCAAATGCTTTCAAGGTCATTATATTGTAATCCAAACAGTTTGGATTGGAGCACAATACACTTTGAAAGAACATATACATTTGCTAAGGGCAATTAATTGATTCGCACTGAGCGAGGCATACATACACACCTGCAGCAATTAAAGGGTCAATGAAACTTGTTTTAAATTTCTATTTTATGTAAATGATCAATAAAACAGTTATTAGCAATTACTAGGATTTATTGCTTTTAATTATCAAGCAAAGAATATATTTAATGAATATTGAATCAAATTAAAACAATTTTTTTCACTTTCTTTTCGTTATTAGTTTACACACACACACATGTATATGTTCATATATTCCTACTTTACATCATGCTAATGAATTTTATTTTTCCAATTTCTCCAATGTTTTATACCAGGGGTCAGCAGCCTACAGCACATGGTACAATTCTCAGTTGCACTCTACACTATTCTACAAATTTGTTAATATTTGAATAGGATGAAAATTCATAATTTTAAAATGGAACTTACTGGACTAACATCTTCAGAAAGTAACTTTTATGGAATTACGAAAAAATCTGAAAGTTAGCTGCCAATTTATCCTGAGTTATTTTTAATTATTAGATATCGTTGATGGAGATATTTATTTATTTGAAGAGAAAATTGCATGTAATCTACTTTCTACTTTTGGTTCTACATAACTATGTGGATAAATCTTTTCTCATATGAAAACTATTTTGTATCTGTAAAGAAGTTGTTTAATAAATGAATGTTTAGAATCATGTTAAACTAAAATTCTCAAATTATACCCCTGATATTGCAGTATGTAGTAAAGTGGTGCAGGACAAGGTTCCCATTAAAATTATTTTTTATTGAACTGTATTGAGAAGGAATTCTTGCATTTTATGTTGCATATTCCTTATTTTAATAAATATGTTTAAAAGATCATTCATGTAGTATTCAATTTTTTTATTTTTGTCGAAATATTTACACTTTATATTGTTAATTTTTATGTTAATAAATACCTTTGAATGATGTAAAGTTAATACGTAATAAAACTCTAAATTTATATTCTTGACCTCTATTCCCTAATTCTGAATGTATTTTCACTGGAATCTGTTTCATATATTTCCTACAGTGTGGCACCCTGAATCATATTGGTAGATTAGTTTGGTATACAACAGCTACAAGGTTGCTGATTCCTGTCTTATACTATTAAATGTTCTGATTTTATATTGTTCTTTTATACTATGTAGGAGTGATGTTCAGAAATGTTAAAAATCTAAACTTTGTATAGTTGTAAATTATATATGAGTGAATTTTCTAAAGCTTTCAATTAATAATACTAAAAAAATTGACTGTCTATATTATTAATTTCCTTTACATTGACAAATGTAGTCACCATTCAGGATTTTTTTTCTATATTTCCAAATACTTTAAATATTCTAGTCAATTTACTTGTTTTTACATATTTTAGGTAATTAATCATACTTTCTGTGATTCATATGATGCATGTTGTCAATTTTTATAATAGGTCATCAAATTGTTTTGAAAGTTAGAATTAAGGTATTAATGCTACAAGTAATATACAGGATATAAATTTACATGAATCTATCACTACTTAATTAAATAAAATATCTATTTTAAATACTATAATATATATATATATATATATTAATCATTATGCCATAATTGCTTAAACCTGTGTCTAGTTTACAACTATTACTTCATTCTCTTATTGTGATGTTTTTCTTTTCTTGATTTTTATTTTGTTAAATAATTTTAAAACTTTTTACAAATAAGTTATTTTCTAATCTACTCATAAACTAAGTATTTAAACACTCTTAAATACTTAATTATTATTTCATCTTACTTATATATATATATATTTTAATGGGAAAATATTGCAAAGTTATGTCACTTCAAAATTAAGTTCAAAGCAGTTGCAGATATCTGTTGACATTGAACCAACTGCTTGAATAATATTTGCTTATAAAACGAAGTTCTATGAAAAAAAAGTACTGATAATTTTTTTTATTTCTAGGAATCTGCAAGTTGTGCTGAAGGCTGGACATTCTTGCAAGAAGAGGAAGCTAACAAATCAGAAGCTGACCGTACTGGAGCTAACAAACCAAGCACTAATGGAGCTCATGCAGAATCAGAAAAAGTGGTGAATTATCCGAAGTTGGAAAAAGAAAACTCTACCACTGAGCAAACTAGTGCATATCTTGATGATGGAAATTTGATTCGAACCAATGGTACTTAATATTTTTGGAACTACATATTAATTTTTAAACAAATTTGTCTTAGCTGTTTTAAATTCAAGAAATATTCTAAATTAATTCAAATTTTGTGTCCTTTATTTATTTTGTGGTGATAAAATTTCTAGTAAATTATTAAAAAAAATTATTAATGACCCTTTGTTTTCCTTTTCAAGATACATAAATATTAATATTAAAATTTGGTATTTCACCAAATTATTTTTACTGCATTATCCAACTATATCTATCGTTCACTAAGGAATTTGAACCACTTACAATTCTCATTCACTTATTGTAGAATTATAAGTGAAAATGCTTTTAGAGCAGGTGATGTTTTCTTGGGATATTTTTTGCATTTTAATTTGTATTACATGCAAACCCAGCATGTAAAATATTACTGGCCTCATTCTATCATTCATCAGGTTAAAAAATAAATATTTATTAGCTACAAACTAAAAAGCAAATGTTTTCCAGGTAATTGATTCAACAAATAAGTTTACTGTAATAAGCTTTCATAATATATACAATTTTCATTCTTTAATAAAATATTGAACTTTAAATAGTCTTGCAACACAATTTCACTTTCAAATTTAACAAATTTTAAAAATGGCAGATTATTTTACTGTTGAATATTGTTTCTTTAATTTATTTCTTAAAATTTTCTTTCAGATCCACTGATTATCACTGCATTAATTAAAATGCAAGCTATGGGATTTACCAATGAAGGAGGATGGTTAGAAAGACTCCTTATCACCAAAAAGGGCAACATAAATGAAGCATTGGATGCTTTGTATCCATTTGCACAACATCATTGAACGTCTTCAATGAGACTATCCACTTTCCCCCATGATATAAATGTGGATTTCCTTATTATGCATATGTTATCTTGACTACGCAAATTATGTTGTGTTTTTTTTTAATTTTATTTTCTATGATTTTTTTTTATAAAAAAAATGTTATGATTAGTTGCAATATATATGTTATCAATGGAAGTGGATGTTCTAAAAAAAGTAATTGCTTATTATGGGAATGTGTCAAAGGAAATGTAAACCAGTACACAATGCATTTCAAATTTGTAAACAAATGTTGACAATAAATAAAGGTACCCCATATAATGTCATCTGTCTTCTTTTAAATTATTGAAAAGAAACATTGTTTATATCCAGATTTCATTTTAAGTCTGGATGAAAATATGATCTTTGAAACTTCGTTTTGTCCTTCACTCTTATGAAAAAAACCTTGATATAAAGTAAGGTAAATGGTATTTGGAAGGTGGGAGTCATTTTATATGCATGTTTTAAATCCTTGAAATCTAGGTGTTTTAAAAGTCAATTTATTTTACATTAAATAAAGGATAAGGCAACAAATAAAAATAATTCCTTCACCAAAGATCCTTTAACTATGTAAGTTATATATTTTCATCAGAATAGAAAAATGCTGTTTCTCCTAAATGAACTGATGTTAAGTTTATGTATGGGACATAGATATTGTTAAAATAAAACATAGGTATTGTTGAAATAAATAAATCATGTTGTGTGTGCTTCTAAAAATATATATCAAATTTCTATTTAGGCTGTGAATATGGCATAAATAATGAAGTTATTTACATGTTTTACCGTCGACCAATTAAAGAAATGTTGCCATCATTATTGCATTCAAAAATGCTCTAAACGGGTTTCCTCTTTTAGCTGCATTTGGAGATGTTTTTTGGTTTGATAATATTAGTTGATAATATAATACATTTGTGCCAGAACTATTATCAAAGATGTATAAAAAAATTAGACTAACACAAAGCAAATCTCGATACTCTTTTGCAATATCTTTAATAATATTGCTGCAAATTTACACTGGGGAAAAGCAGCTGATGATTCTGATTATTTCCATAACAACGGATTTATTAATGAACAAGGACAAACAGATGATTACACAAAGCCATATCGATGTATATACACAAAGAAATAAGATTATTTACAGTAGTTGAAAACGCAATTGTTATATAAAAAAAGTTTTACAGCACTTCAGAAACTTCTTCCTAGAACAGTTTCACTAGCAGGATCACAGACAAAGCACAAGCAGATTCTAATCTTGACTTTTATCTCAAAGATCCTTCATAAAACCTCATGGAAATTTGAAGTGTCGATCCCAGAGACTAACCGATGGCTCCTTGGTGATATTTTTTGTCAAATTTGGCACCAATCCGGTAAACATGCTCATATCTTTCTGGGTTGCCATAATCTTATTTAAATTCATGGTGGGAAGCGAAATTTCTCTGTAAAATTCTATTTCCCACAACCAATGTATCACTGCAGGGAAAACAACACAAGTTACTTACTTCAATAGTGGACAAATGTGTTTTCCTGATGTATGAGCTACAGTTGCATCATCATGCTATTATTAAGCAGGTAGTATGTTTTGTTTTAATAAATATTTTATATTTTTTAGACCCTTTATGTGTCACTATAGCCCTAATTAGATGCAATCCAAACTTAAGTTTAGTAACATACAATAAATTAAAAGCCTAATATACACACTGGTGTGCAAAACTTCAAAAACATTTTTTTTTTGTTATGACTCTATGAAAAATTAGCTGAGAGACATGAAATTCAGAAATAAAAGGCAGATTTTGTACTTAAACAGACAAAGCATAGTTGCGGAAAAATGAATACAATGTATATAATGTGGAATCAAATAAAAAAAGGCTTTATTGAACTCATAGTATCATTGCACATGATTGTCTGTCCTAGAGGAAGAACAAAAAAAAAAAGATGTTTCTTAGTAAGGGACATGCGCTCCCCGAACTGCAATAGCTGCTTCGCACCGTCTGTCCATACTCAATACCAGATTGTCCAGCAGTTCTTGAGGTAAGAGTGCCCATTCCTCAATCACCATCTGTTTCAGTCATTGGGTGTTCCCCGAAGGATGTAATCGTGCCGCAAAGCGTCTCCCCAAAGCATCCCACACATGTTGTACGGAATTTAAATCAAGGGAGAACTTTGGGGCCAAACCAATCGAGTGATATGTTTACTTTTTAGCAGCTGCTGATTGATTTTCAGCAGTCCCGTGTGGCCGTGCATTGTCATCCATAAAAATGTCTGGTCCAATAGCACCTCGGTTCAGACGCACATGGGGACGGATCACCTCCTTACAATAGCAATCTCCAGTTACAGAACCTCTTTTAAAACGTGGAGCTCAGTACTCTTGTTCTGCATGAAGCCTTACCAGAGGACAACTTCAGTACTAACGCGTAACGGTCTCCTTCAGTGATGTTAGTGGGATGAAACCGTGTTCCTACCTCTCCAAACCAACTGTCATTGAGAATCGCCTGTGGTACTGAAACGACTCTCATCCGTGATTAGAATACGACTCCATTGTGAAATGTCCAGTTTTTGTGCTCCTTATATTACACTAAATAAGCGATACTCAACCTGCTGCCCATAAGCCTTTTTAAGTGGCCTGGTCCACTGCTCTGAGAAATGTACTCATTTAAGAACATCGTATTAAAAATTTGGTGGGAAATTCTTTGCTAGAAATCAGATGTATCAATTTTGCTTTTTGCTCTCGGTGTCGTATGGGTACGAATTGGTATTCTTTTTCTGTTTGGAACGGTTACGATTACTGATAGCAGACAACAGTGGAGTAGCGACAATTTTATGGGTGGAACTAATTTTTAACTATCTTTCATATCTCGCAAGCGAAAAATATTCGAAGAAAATATATCGTTTTAAGACGATTGGGAGGTTGGCCATTTTGAAGTGAAAAACAAACATGGGGGGAGAATCAGTAATTGTTTGATTTGTCACGAGGGTGCTGTATTTAAAAAATGCCAATAAACAGGAGCCATTCAATGACTTTTCCTCTAAAATCTCTTTCAAGAGGTGATAAATAGGCTTTCTTGAATTATCTTTGAAACAGCAACAAAGTGTCATCTCAGTGGTAATATCGCAGCGATAACAAAGACATCCTACGAAGTTTGTTACATTATTGGTAATCATATGAAACCGATTACTGATGCAGAAATTGTGAAGGAGTGTTTCTTAAATGCTTCTAATTTAATGTAAGTTACAGATATAACACACACACATATATGCACCCAGGAACATCGAAAATAGCGACCCAAGAAGGAAGCTAAGTACAATCGCGAAACTTTTCAAATAAGTACAGCGTAATGTGATATGCAAATGATCCAAGTTTTGTGCCAATACGCATACTCCTACACGCCGAGGTGGCGCTACAATCGGGAAGAGGGTGCTATATAAGCCAGAGCAAATTTGAAGATGCATAAACGTGACGATTACCCGCAGATTGTAGGAAGACTTTGGTAATCGAAACAAGCCAGGTAAACGTGCTAGAAGACATTTCTTACAGTTAAGCGAGTTTGAGAGAGGCCTGATCATCGCGATGAAAACTGCAGCTGGTCGACGGGCCGTGTTGCTGGACAGGTAGATCGTTCGGAGTCTGTCGTTAGAAATTGTTGGGAGCAGTGGACACGAGAATGTACCCACGCGCGGAAAACCGGGTCTGGAGCGACCAGGAAGACCACGAGGAGATAAGGTCGAAGGATCGTGCGGCAAGCACTTGTGGACCCCACAGTAATTCGTTCAACAATACGAGCAGATGTAGGCGTAGCAATTGTTCCACAAACAATTTCCAGACACCTTGCAGGAGAAAATCTTAAATCCGAGCGCCCTTCCCGTGTACTCCCTTTAACACCTGAACATCGGCAACTGCATCTACAGTGGCGCCAAGCCAAGTCAATGTGGAATGTCGCAGATTGGCAAAAGGTTGTGTTTAGTGATGAATCCCGGTTTATTTTGGGGACAGATGATAACCGTGTATGGGTGTGGAGGCGCCCTGGTGAGCGGTACAATTCCCCCCACACTGTTCTATGTCACACTGCCCACACAGCTGGTGTAATGGTCTGGGGGGCCATAGCCTATGATAGGCGGTCCTCTTTAATTGTGATGCGTGGAATCTTAACGGGCCAACGTTGCGTTGATGATATTCTTCGACCCCATGTAGCACCTTTGCTACATGGTCTCCCAGGGTCAATTTTCCAGCAAGATAATGCTCGTCCGCATACAGCAAGAGTTTCTCAAGACTTCCTACGTCATTTTCAGACACTTCCATGGCAGGCCCGCTCCCTCGATTTGTCCCCTGTAGAGCACGTGTAGGATCAGCTAAAACGGCAGATGCCATCGTGTTACTCTGTACTTGATTAAGAGTTGGCTGTTCAAGATTTGTGGGCCCTTCTGCCTCAGGACAACATAAGGTGACTAATCAACTCAATGCCGGATCGTGTGGCGGCATGTATTGCAGCTGGAGGTGGTCCAACGCGCTATTGAAGTTGCCCAGTATTTGTGTCGTAGTTTCACCCTGTATTCGTTTAATTGTCTGGTTTTTTAGATCAAGTGAATCTCTCATCTGTGTCATTATGTGTATTAAATTTCATTTCAATCCGATGCTTTCTTCTTGGGTCGCTATTTTCAAAGTTTCTGAGTGTGTATATATATATATATATATGTGTGTGTGTGTGTGTGTGTGTGTATATATATATGTATATATATTAATTAAAAAAAGCAGAACAGGAGTTATAATATTTTGATCAATTTTCTACATTTTAAATTTCCAATGTTATCTTGATCTTAAAGCATCGCCCACCCCATTTATCCTGATGTTGCGGTCCGCGTGAAATAACTAACATATGTATGTGTGCAGCCCACGTGAAATAGCTTACATATGTGTGTGTCCCAGCAGAAAAAAAGGTTGAGTACCCCTTGTTCGAGCAGGCGCAGTGGGCGCCGCGCGGTGGTGATTAAGTGTATTTAGCGAAACGAGAATTAAGAGTTTTCAGAGAGTGTGTGGGAGATCAGACGAGCGAGAGCGTGGAAATACGGTGCCCATCGCAAGTGTTCCGACATACTCCCCGAGCAATCGAGTGTAAAAATAAAGGAGTTGTGTCAACATCCTCGTCTGGTTTCCTGAGAAAAAACACATAGGGACCATTCCCCCACACCCCTGCTTTAAACGGTGCCGCAAATAACCAACTTTCAAAGAGATGCAGCGTTCAGGACGGTAGACGAATAGGTCACCTCTGTGAAGGTGTTTGGCCAAAGTCGTCCTGTTGTACACAGTTGATGAGCAATGACTCTTGCTGACTGGTATCGGGCTCTTTTCACCTGCAGGACGATATATAGGTAATCCATTGTTTCTCAAACTGTGGGGCGCCCCCCCCTTGGCGGGCGTGACAACTCTACGAGGGGGGCGCGAGCATATTGAAAAGTCACAAAAATAAAAGATTATTTAAAAAATTATAAATTTACTGAAAGTAAACAAACAAAATATATTCTGACATAATAAAAAATAAAATACACATTTACACTGATATATTACACTTATAAACATATCAGTGCTACACAAAGTATTTTACAATTAATTTAACAATGCAAAGTTAAGAACAAGTTTAATAATTACCAGTGACCCTATGGGATAGTCATAAATAAAATTATATACAAAAATTAACACTTATCTTGATAGTTTTTACGGCTTATAATTAATCCCTTAAATACCGATTAAAATTTACGAGATTCGTTTTCCACGTAGGAGCGCGTATGAGGTGTACTGAGGGGGGGGGGTCAAGAATAAAGAAGAGCACAAATAATCTGAAATAAGTAAATCCTTCGCAAACATTGTCAAGGTCCTTTTATTGCATTCCAAAGACTTCGGAATAATTATATGGATAGCAGTGCCGAGAAAAGATCGTACTTCGTAAAGACATTTATATACGTCCGGGGAATTAATACTTTGACTGAGCGAGACGTTTATATACGTCCGGGAAAATTAACGCTTTGACTGAGTGAGACATTTATATACGCCAGTGGAACTTAAAAGGTTATGGTCATATTGTAGCTTTAGCGTCGAAATATAGTATTATTGAATTCAATACATTGTTATTTTATGAGGGGGGCGTGATGAAAAATATGATCGAATATTAGGTCGTGAATATTGAAACTTTGAGAAGCACTGCGGTAATCCACTGCAATTGCTTTCCTAGGGTGCCACCACCAACCTTTCTAACAGCTGTACCTATGGTTTGGAAGTCCGTCAAGCGCTTGAAACGGCACTTTTGTTAATTCCGAACTCTTCAACTACAGTGGTCCAACTACCACCCCTCCTCCATCTTTTCAATTATTCTTCCACGTGTGAAGTCGTCTATTTAATTTCTTCTGGTCATACTTCACGAAGAACTCACTTGCTTTTGAAGAAGCGGATTAAGGTAGTTGGAGGTCCCTTGCGGTAAAAGGTTTGAGACCCATGGACTCAAGTGTAGCAAAACTAAAATAATGAAATGTGTGTGTGTGTGTGTGTGATTCGCTGACTTTTTAAATTCTCAAAATAAAATGTATTGCTAACACTTAAACTCAATGGCTAAAGGAAAATCTTAACTGAGTTTAAAAACGTTAAAAACCTTATTAAAGAACTTACAATTTTGCTATGCAACTTTACTTCTTGATTTCTTTTTGGCAAATTCACCTACTTTTGCCGTATCTATTTTGTTCAAAACTTCTTGTTCTATATATAATATGGCCATGTTCAATTTTTCTTCTCTCCCATTAGTTCCGAATAACTTTAAATTGAAAAAAATATCGCCCCTGATGCATTTGATAACGGTATTGTTAAAAGTATTTCTACATTAGGAAAAGTACTATACTGATCGAATTAATTGGGGCAAATGGGAAAAAAGTTATTTTTTCTAAAAACTTAGCTTTCTATCATTACATACCTTAAATAGACTGGTGTCTTCCTTTAGCAGAAATTACCTTTTCAACACCTCTTGGCAGTGATTCCACTTGAGTAGTACACATGTTCTCTTGATTTCATCAGCTTGGAAACACACTAGTATAACCCTTTTTATCATTTGCTCTGTTGTCGTGTGATTCATCTTAGCGAAACATTTATTGAGAATATATGTCATAAGTTCTCTATAGGATTTAAGTCTGGGGAATTTTTAATTCAATCGAGCACTTTTATTTTATTTTTCGCTTTAAAGTAAGGACCATTTTCGAATTGTGACAAAGGGCCAAGTCATGTTGAAAGGTTCCATCAAATGTTTCCATGAATGGAACAATCCTACTACATAATATTTTTATATATTTGACAGAATTCATCATGTATGGAAGAGGATCTAAGCTTCCAGGGCCATTTGTTGTGAAAAAAACCTTAACATCTGTTTAGAAGGGTGTCTTACAACCTGTTGGATACGATCTGGTAACAAACTTTCAACTTCACTTCGTCTAACAACACTTGATTTGAATTCCAGCATAAATAAATGTTCCATCACTCAAAACTACCTTCTCCCAGTCGTTAACAGTCCATGCTAAACGCTTTTTCATCGTTTTCTAAGTTAGAAATAGTTTTTTCCACAGTCTTGTTGCTTTAAGGCCACCTACCAGAAGCCTTTTCCGTGCATTTGAGATACTCACTCTAGCACCCTTATCCAATAAATTCCTTCAAAGATCTATGCTTGTCTTTCTTGGATTTATTTTTCTACTTCTCATTAAAATTCTATGAATTCTTGGAGTAATTTTCCACTTACGCTTTCCTTTTTCTTTTCTTTTTGGAGGTGATGATCCAGAATTTTAAAATGTTCTTAAATAACTTAATTCGATCACACCAACTGTGTGCCATAGTTATATCTCTCACAGTCATAGAAGTGTGTTCATTGAGAGCGATTTATGTTAGAACGGTTCCTCAGAGTAATATCCATCTTTGAACAAGTAAAATTATCACGTCTTATACAAAGCGCAAAATTGAAAATACCAGCTGTCTCACTGAAAGGCTCACAACTGAGCTCCTGATACAGTAAAATGAGTAATTTATAGTCAAAGTCGATCTTTCACACTACCTAAAGGCAGATATAATAGGTTTGAGGTGGTTTAGGACATCACTAGTAATCACATACCAACTCAAATAAAAAAACATGTTTGTCCCAATTAATTCGAACAGTATATTATCTTTACATTAGGATTTCTCTTGCAACGCTATAAATTTCTAGTGGGGTCTTCCTTGTATCTTTGTTTTCTATAAAAAATAGTAAAAATTGACCCAAATCATATAATCAAAACTAAAGGATTCAATATCGTCTTTGTAAGCTTCCTTTAGTTTTTGTGTAGTTTTCTTCTTAATTTTTGGTACATAATAATCTCTTGTCAAAAACACAGTAAAGAATTTTATAACAGTTTCATAAATCTCAGCTCTTCGAGATCTCATATGCCCTATCGTATATGGAATAAAATGACTCAACTGATAGCAATAATTTGCTAGAAGCATTTATTCTCTGGAGAGTATGGTATTCCAAATCATGGTCATCAGGGAAGTTACATATCTGTCCATCTGTTTAAAAAAAAATGGCTTCCAGGATTGTGGTCTTTTATTCGTATCACGGGTTTCAGCCAGGGCCGCTTTTTTTTAATCTCTATCTTGCTATTAGGGCTTAAATTCAACTAGCTTGAAGTAATTTGCTTTGAACTAGTCATATATCTTTTATCACATAATACTACCTTTTGTTTCATTTATCTTCATTAGTAAAATACACTGATGGAAATAAAAATCCTATCACCAAGAAGAACTTGTGCTTTTAAACGAAGTTTAGAAGGCGTGTTTATACATCTGGAAGAAGACTGATTCAAATTTCGAGTTTGGTGCATAAATGTAGCGTTAGTTGCGCCACTTTGAGAATACGAATCTAGTGTACTTTAAATACACGCTCTAAAGTGTTCGTGTTATTTGTCGTTGAGATTTGATGTTACTCCAGAAGGACTTTAAGAAAACGAAAAAGCCATTATCAATAGCTTGCTGAGTTTAAACGAGGTAGTAAAGTAGAGCTAAAAAAAGTGAGTTTTCTTGCCACGATAATGCAGAAAGACTTAGTAGGAATGTATCCCCTGAGCACGGGTTTTGGTAACAGTGGTTCAGGGTAAGTATTATATCTCTCAAGAAAACTATGGTCCAACCTCGCACGGGTCAACACTGCCAGATAAGACCGCCGTACTACCCTCATAGCTGGGGAACAACGTAGTGCATCTGCAACAGAAATTACAGTTATTTTCGGCTCTAGAGTGACACAGTGAATTGTAATAAATCCAATTGTTTGAGAAATAGCACTCAGCCAGACGTTTTGTAGCGTTCATACCATTAGCTCCGAATCACTGACATCTGCGATTTCACTGACGTCACGCTGGAGATTAATGGAAAAAAAAGTGGCGATGTATTGTCTACTCCGATCAAAAACTGTTTCTGTCTTGGTACTGGTGATGGCTGAATATTGATTAGAGGAAGGTCAGGCCAGCCCTTGCAAACAACCTTTCTGCAGCCCAGGCACACTATGCTTGCACCTAGAGCAGTGCTTCTCACACTTTCAACGTTTGGGGACCATTTTTCACTCATAATTTTCACGGCACCCTCCTCCATACAATAACAATATATTGAATTCAATAACAATATACTCTGATGCTAAAACTCCACAATACGACTAAAATTATAAGCTGTGTAAATTATCAATATAAGTATTAAATTTTGCATGTAATTTTGTACAAGTCCATGGTGTCAATATAGTAACTATTAAACTTGTTCTTAACTTAGTATTGATGAATGAATGATCAAATACACATTGTGCAGTACTGATACATTGACAAATATATTATATCATTGTAAATGTGTACTTTGTATTATCTCAAAATGTTGTTTTTTATTCCTTTCAGTAAATTGATAATTATTTTTAAACCTTTTATTTTCGACTTTTCGATATGCTCGCGGCCCCCTGATAGCATAATCACGCAACCCCCTAAGGGGCGCACCCCACAGTTTGAGAAACGCTGACCAACAGTTAGGGTTTGATGCGAGAAATTTTCTTTGGTTGCAGGAGCACACTCTTGAGGTTTACTCTCACCCCCTGACTGCAAACTTGTACGTCAATCTGGTGAATCAAACTGTTGCACTGCCATTTATAAACATTATTAAAGGGGTATTATCCAACAAGATAACGTGCGCCCTCCTACCCATGCTCTATAGCAGTGTTTCTCAAAATGTGGGATCACCCCCTTGGGGGCGTGATAACCTTACAAGGGGGGACGCAAATATATCGAAAAGTCGAAAAAAAGGAATAAAAAAATTATTAATTTATACTAAAAAAGGAGAAAAACCAAATACATTCTGACATAATAAAAGTAAAATACACATTTACACTGATATAATACTCTTATAAATACACTCTGTCGCAAAAAAATATATGCACCCAGAAGAAATTGAGCTACATTCACGAAATTTGGTATGCATGTAGTGTATATGAAAATAAACAAATGATTAAAAATTCAGAACAAAATATCATTTTATTAAGCGGTTACAGCTTGCAAAAGGTTAAAAATCAGTAAGTAGTAAAGCCACCTCTGGCAGCTATACAAGCCGAAATTCGGCGTGGCATCGATTCAATTAGATCACTTATGATCCCCTGTGGAAGATCCTGCCATAGTCTTTGCATCTGCGCAGTTAATTCTCCTGTATCTCGGGACGGCTGCAGTTGCCTTCCCAGCGCGTCCCAGACATGATCTATTGGCGATAGATCTGGTGACCTGGCAGGCCATGGTAGGACGTCATATCCTTGAAGACATTGTTGGGAGAGTCGCGCAGTATGTGGACGAGCATTATCCTGTTGATAAATGGCACCTGGGCGACTTGATATCATGGGTAGCACAATCGGCGTTAAAATATCGTCCACGTATCTGCGAGCTGTCAAAGTGCCTTGAAGGACCACTAAAGATGATCGTGTGTCCCAAGAAATTGCTCCCCACACTGTCACACCTTGTGAAATTGCTGTATGCCGCTCGACAATAAATGCCGGATCGGACCGCTGGCCGGTGCGCCTCCAGACACGTGCGGTGGTCATCAGCACTGAGACTGAATCGGGATTCATCACTGAAGATGACACGTCTCCAGTCTGTCACACTCCAAGCTGCCCGAGGTCGGCAAAAATCCAGTCGACACTGCCTATGATGTGGGGTCAGTGGTAAGCGTCTTAGCGGACGTCGGCTCCTCAAGCCAACTTCGGTCAGTCGTCTCCTTATGGTTTCTCTTGATGGCACTGGATGTCTGGAAGGAGGTAAGGGCGTTGAATCGATGCTAGCGACGTTGTTGGTGCCGAAGTGGCCACTCTTCTGATTGCACGATCCTCGCGATCATTTGTGTTCCTGGGACGTCCTGACCCTCCGCGACGGTACACTCTACCTTCTGTGATCCACTGTTGCCAACACCGAGCAACTACCATAACGCTCCGACCGAGGTGGCGGCCGATACGTCTATTCGACCAACCTGCTTCTCTGAGGCCTATTATACGGCCCCTATCAAAGTCCGTCAGCTGCTCGTACTGCCGCCGGTTACGTCTTAGAGGCATCCTAAGTCTCAATATCGTCTATCAAAGTCATCAGATTCGTTTGGATAGCCGTACGGCGCTCGTACTCATGCTTTTAAACTCTCCCAGTTGCGCAACTAATATGCGCATAGCACACTCAGCCTTGTCTCATTGGCTTCGAAATTTTAATCATTTGCATATCTCTTACCAGACAACATTCTTGCCGAGTTTCGTGATTGTAGCTTGATTTCTTCTGGGTGCAGTACTGCGAAATACATTTTATAATTAATTTAACAGTGCTAAGTTAAGAACAAGTTTAATAATTACCAGTGACCCTAAGAGCTTGTCATAAAATCACATGCAAAATTTAATACTTGTCTTGATAATTTGTACGGTTTATAATTTAAGTCGTGTTGTAGCTTTACGTCAAATTATAGTATTGAATTTGAATACATTGCTATATTGTATGGAGGGGAGGGGGGCGTGATGAAAATTATGATTGAAAATTGGGTCGCAAGTACAGAAAGTTTGAGAAGCACTGCTCTAGAGCAGTGATCCGCAACCCCCGGTCCGTGTATCAAATGGTGCCGGGCCGCCTAAAGAACATTAAACTATCGCGATTTTATTTAAAGTGGAGCATTTCTCTCGGATTTCCGCAACTTTCCACGGAAATCACTTTTTATTCCACGTTAAATCACTTTTATTCATTTTGGGTGTAACTATATTTTATTCTGAAGGCATATTTAAATGTAACTAAATTAAAATTGTTAAATCAAAACAATTTAAAATAGAAACAATCAATGTGTCCCACCCTCAGCGGGCCGCGGTAAAGCTATCAAACGTTAACCGGTCCGCAGCGATAAAAAGGTTGCGGAGCTCTGAACTATAGCAATAACCTCCAACCCGCGGGCCGGTGACGGTCCATGGATCCAATAGTATCGGGCCGCACAAGGAAAATTAAATTATTGCTATTTTATTTACTGTGGTGTATTTTTTCTATCAAGTTTGTGCAACTTTTGATCAAAATCACTTTATATCCCATGATAAATCACTTTATTTCATTATTTGTGTGTGTGGTGTAACTGTATTTTATTCTGAGGGCATGTTTAAATACAATTAAATTAAAATGGTATTTCTTACGCTTACATTAACCTATTCTCTTGAAACTTTAATGAATAAAATATGCATTGTGCTGAAGTTTCATTAGTCTGAAATATTTTTTTCTTCGTGTTGGAATTATTCCCCCATCAGGGTAAGATGTATTCGAGAATTACCAAGCATGACTGTGAACCAAAAATGAATTGAATATCATTTGTTTGTTCGAAATAAAAACGCGTGTGAAAATTTTGTGCAGATTGCAACAATACAGATATACGGGAAAAAATGGCTAGGGCTGATACACACGATTCATATGCAAGGAAATTATTGGGGTTGCAATATCAGTTCAAGATCCGTTTGTTGCATGTTTTTGTGTAAAACATATATATTCAACAATCGAGTCGATTGTTATGCCAGGAAAGGCCGAGTGCTAGAGCCCAAATGTAGAGGGCGTTTTGAAAGCGCGGGCATGTAAAGGTGTAGTGGTGTTTACGCCCACACATTCGAGAGTGAGACACAGTGAAAGAAAATATGCGACCTGTTGAGAGTTTACTACATCATTGAGTATTTTAATTTGTGAAAAATAACAATATATTTTAAAAGTGTTTAATAAAGTCCGGTTTATATTTGTAAAGAAGAGTGTGGAAGAGTGAATGGTTTTGAGTAGTGACTGAGTTATTCCATCCTAACCTAAAAAACATAAACATGAAATCACTACGCATAAAAACTGGTTCTAGTGAGAGTCTACAATATATATATATATATATATATATATATATATATATATATATACATATATAAACTCATAATATAGATGGGGATTGTTGAGCGAAGCACCTAGCCCGTCAGGGCTTTTATCTCCTATCTGATAAGTGAATAAGTGCATGAATTGATTAACTTGCCCATTTTAAAAGATATATTAATGATTGATTTAGAATTTTGAATAAATACTTGAAAGTGAAAAAATAAATGCATTCGATGGGTTGCACTGCAAAACATTTTGAATTTGTACAGCGCTTATCGAAATAATTCGATTAACACCACGCAAATGCAAAATGTTTTACAGTAGTTAGTTGAGATTATGAATAGACAAACTCTTACCTAAATATATTTTACTTAAAAAGTGGTGCTACAGAGCGCAACAAAAACTGTACACTGAAAAATATTTTTTCCGTTTTAATGGAATTTTTCGCAAGTGATTATGTTGTGCATTTATTTCAATAATATGTTCGAATAATTCGGCAAATTTTTTCTTCTTTTCTTTTATATTTGGAAGGAAGTACTTGAATTTTGAAAACATACATGGTACATAAGGGACTAATTCACACAACATGACCTCATCGGAATAGTTACGAGAGTTAACTTGCGGGCAAACGAAACACGAAATTTTTTTTCCTAACGAAACAAAAGCTTCCATTTGAGTACAATTACTATTTTCACTTTGTAATTGATCTCGACTGTAGCCAATCGAACACTCCAACTGCTGTAATATCACTCTTTATGTACATTCTCTACAATTTCAGTAACTCGAGAAAAGGAAATGATTGTATTTACGTATATAGAGAGATTATAGAAAAAATGTGTGTTGCATTTAAAAAGCAATGTTGCCCCTGTAGGAATTGGATTCGAGTTTATCTAAATAATAATCTCGAATAGAATTGAAAAATTATTGTCGAAATATATCTCTTGTTGTTCAAAAGAAAATGTTTCTGAATTATAAGAAAAATAAATAATTGCACTTTAAAACATTTAGTGGATAAATTCAAAATAACATTTTCAGTCGAGCTTTTTTATTTGAGTTAGCAATGAAGGCGAAAAATTAAATGTCAGGAAATGTCTGTGAGCATACGGGTTACTGGGAAACCTCTATCCCGTATCTGGCAAAAGTCTATTAGATGAAACGACGAAGTTTGAATATCATGTGAAGGTGTACTGCATGGCTATTGGACGAGCGGCGACGGACCAGCCAAAAACTAAAGCTATTGGATAAAATCTTTATAAGTGACTTGATGACAAATTTATCGGTATCCAACATTTCCTTTTAGAAACGTGCAAAATGTTGTAATAATATAAAGTACAATTTTTTAAAAATCTCTATTCTCAACGAACCTGTTATTAGAAGATGCTTAAACTGGTACTTAAAAGAATAAAGACATGTGTTTTATTCAGTGCACCATCTATTGATAAAAAAATGAAAACAATCAAACTTATTATTCATTCAATCAATATTAAATGCTATTAAAATTTTATTTAAATTAAAAATATTTCCTCTTATTAACTAATTATTTGACAAATCATTTATAAGATTTTGTTAATTGAAAATTATACGACTCTCTGTGAATAAAATTCAATTAAAAATCTCTTATTGTCGAAGTACATTATTATCCTCTTACGAAATTACAAAATTAATAAGGCTTATATTTCATCATACAGTGGGTGATCAGTTAACGGACATAATCCGTTCCAAGACTATGTTCGCTATCAGAATTGTTCGTTAACCGATCATCGATTCACCATAGTCTTCTATGTGAAATCGATTAATTCGTTCTGCTGACCCTAAAAATTAAATTTTAAAAAATGTATAATTTCTTAGTAAGTTTTTTAAAAAAATAATACATACATATAGTCTTGCATATTAGTCAGTCCTTTTCATTTTTTGCTAATGGAGCGTTGAAGAACATGTCCAATGTCGATTGTTTTTCTCTCTTTTTCAGGATTTTCCGGAAGTAATTAATAGCATTGTCGTTGTAAAGATCCCCAACCCTACTGACATCAGCTTGGTTTGGGTGCCATTCTAAGACCATTGCTTTGACATCCGCCCACTTTTTCAAAAGATCTTTAATGGCAGATGTCAGCATTGGTCCTCTTTCGTCTTCCTCTTGTTTAGAAGGAGAAAACATTTCGATGTGTTTCTTGGTGGTCTTCATTCAAAATTTCTTGGAACTCTTTTGTCGTCAGTTCATCTTCATGTCCCATTATGAGCTCTTCTATGTCATCCTCGTTCACCTCCAATTCCAGATCTCCAGCAGTTGTCAAAATTTCATCCATAATTTCAGGGTATCACCTACGAATATGTGTTAGTTGTCCAAACACAAAAAATCTTTCGTGAAAGTGTTCGTTAACCGATCACCCACTGTATTTATAACAGAATATATTTTATTTATATTGTTTATACTACAGAAAATTATGAAATATTCAAAATGTACTTCATTCAAAATCAGGTTGATAGAAATTTAACAAAAATTTGGTATTTAGAAGCAACAGGATTTAAAGAAGATTTCAGTTGTGACCCAAACGACCAAGCCATGCAACATTTTAAATCTTCAGTACGTTTCAATAGTGGCCGTTATGCAGTTGGTTTTCCATGGAAAGGAGCTAATCAAGGGTTTAATGCCAATTTTTCCGTTACAGAAAAAGGTGCTAAATCCTTAACAAGAAGATTCATTCGTTACCCAGCTCTGTACACACAATATTCTAAAATTTTTAAAGAATATTACTGGCAAGTAATAATCGAAAGGATTTTACAAACTGAAAAACCAACTGATAGAGCAGTATTCTATTTACCGTACCAAGCATTATTTAGCCAAGAAAGCCTAACTACAAAAATGCGCATTGCTTTCGATGCAAGTTCCTATGAAGATGGACAACCATCTCTTAATGACTGTATATGACCAGGTGAGAATTTAAACCCAAACATATTCCACCTGATAATTTCTTTTCGCTTGAACACTATTGCTATTACTGCAGATATATAACGTGCATTTTTGTAAATTTCATTACATGACTAGGACAGAGATGCAGTTAGATTTATGTTTCCAGAACTTAAGGTATCCAACTTCCCTAAAATCATGATTGTTTTCAAAAATTGACAATTTTTTTATGATTTTATTTTATAGGCCATCTTATTAGCTTAATAAAAGTACCAAGGTTTTTATTTTCCAATCACTAGAACAAAAATAACAAACGTTTTAGTAAAAGCAGATGCCATAACTTAACACAAGATGTCGGACTTTAAAATGCGTTTTACTCGAAATGTGTGGGGTTCAGCAAACGGGGACAGCAATTGCTCAAAAAGCTTCGAAAATAATTTGCTGAAATTTTATGTGTACGTTCTGAATAACAGTAGAAGTGTTTTGACCTTCAGGTTTACCAATCACTGTTTTATTTCAAAATTTACAGTCCTTTATGTGAATATAATCACTTTTTTTTAAGCAATTTCATATAATCACTAAAATAAAGTGCTCTAGTTTTTGTAAAAATTAAAATATCTCTTATCCTGAAGCTCATTTCAAACATGAATAACAAAGGAACACATCAAAATTAAAAAAATTGAGAGTTTGTTCATAAAATATTTGTACAGAGCGGGCCCCGTTTATGCAATTTTTTGTACATTTTTACCAGTTCTTTCCCATTTTGATAGTAATAATTTTTTTTGTTCTGTTTTAAATTTTTGGATTTTTTCCTTAAAATATACTAAATAAATCTAAAAATCATGAAAAATCCCCATACCTGCATTTTTTCAAAAAACAGTTGTCGCAAGTAGTCGAATACCTTAAATCAAATCAAACAGATCCCTACAAGTTTCAAGTGTATAGATTTAAGCGCGCGATGTTTGAAGTCAACAACTCTCCACAACAATTTAACTTCACATCGAGAATTACCGTGAGCAATATCCAGCAGCAACTGAAATGCTTAACACTTGTCTCTCTGTTGATGACGTAATCAGTGATGCTGATGAAATCTCCCAAGCCAAAAGTATCAAAGGATTCTGACACAATCATGAAAAATGCCAGCATGGAATTACGCAAATGGAATTCAAGCGATAAAACATTGATGAGAACTTGGAAAAGAGAAGGCATTGAAACACATCCTCGTCACTCGGAAAACAGTTCTAAAATATCTTCATCGAAGGTTTTAAGGATACCATGGAACACCATCCACGACTATTTCACAGTTGATGTTAAAGGACTTCTGGATTGAACACGTCAAAACCCGTCACAAAAAGAATTGGGCTTCAATCAGCTGGAAAAATAAACGATCTATTTGGGTTTTTGTCACCCTACACAATTAGACTCAAGTGCCTATTACAAAAACTTTGGCTACGGAAGCTATCCTGGGATGACGAGCTACCACAAGATATTTATGCAGTAAGGTCACAATATATGTCACAATGCAGTATGGTCACAATAGTGGACAGAACTTCCACTTTTATCAGAGCTGAAGATTCCGGGAATGATACTCGATTCCAGTGGAGATTCAAGTGAAGTCCAATTCCATACCTTTTTTGATGCAAATCACAAGGCATATGGAGCAGCCGCCTTCTTGAGAGTCAAGCACGAGGACAGAATCAGCGTTGATCTTATAACATCCAAGAGCCGTGTTGCACCTCTGAAAAAGTTATCCTAGCCCAGATTGGAACTGATGGGTGTTCTACTTGCTGCACGCTTAGCGTAGGAAGTAAAGAAAATCCTAGACCAGAAGTATCCAACCAAAGCCCTTTTCTGGACGGACTCTCAGGTCACCTTATACGGGATCAAATGCCCAAGCCATAGATCCAAACACTTTGGGGCGAACAAGGTTCGTGAAACCCAATCCCTCACCGACCCTAACTTGTGGTTCCTATGCTCCGGCAAAGAAAACCCAGCTGATCTCCTTACCAGAGGAATCAGTGTAGACACTTACAACCACCTCCAAGTGGCGGAATGGATCCTAGTTTCTGCGTCAAACAGAATTTTTGACAAAAGGACTAGACGAAGCGATCCCAGAAAAGGTGTATTTAACGGAAATGAGAAAGAACTCAAATCCAAAAGGAGACATCTCTTTGACATTGACTAAAAACAATTTCCTTGAAAACATTATTGATATCTCAAACAACTATGTAAAATTAACCCTCTGACTGGATGACCCGCTAATTGAATTTCACTTCGAAAGCGATCTCATTTTTTTAAGCTAGCTACTCCGAAAATGCTCCGATAAATTTCGCGAACTGCTTCAAAAACGAATGGCTGTTTAGTGCTTTCCCCTGTTAACGCCGCAGGAGGTCCCGATTGGTTTTGCAGGGGAAGATTTTATGGCTTTTCGGTCTCTGTGTTCTTCGAAACGGGAGGTTTCTCATTCACAGCTGTGGCCTAGGGTGAGGATTGTGAAATGGACATTTTCTACACTTCACGGCCAACAGAGAGTTCACCCAATTTATTGCAAATATATATTTCATATATTTGGAAAACTTGCTCAATTTCTGATCTAAAAACCAATTAGGTTTTAAGAAATTTTAATTTTCTGAGTTTTGATTTTAAATTCGGTTTCATTTTAAAGCATTTTTGCATTCCTAGATTGAATTAATTAAAAATATTTTTTTTTAACACAATGCAATATTTCGTGTGAAACGGCAATTAACTACAATTTTAGTTTCTAAAATCATTTCTGTTTGCTCATGTTTTTAAGTTTTTGAGTTTTCTCACATTTACTTAATTAAGATTGATTTAAAGACCAATATATTTTTTGACACATAGTTTATATAATTTAAAAGCTCTTTACTTTGTTTTCATAAAAAACTGGACATCTGAGTTGATTAAAAGTTTTTCCCTTCTTGGCGAGCTCGAGTACGGTCGCGTCGTCTATACGCTCCGTACTATTTCCCACATTGCACACCAGGTCTAAATAGAAATCAATCAGGCGTTCCTATAGCTCTTTTCAGAGCTTAAAGGATAGGGCGCCGGCTACTTTAGACCTGAGCTGCATTTAGTACAGCTCTTTACGCCCAATTCTTTCAGATTTTTACCCACTTCACGACTTGGACATGACAATGGAAAACCCCACGGAAATGGAATTAGTAAATGCCTCTCTACCTTCCTCGAGATCTTCTACTCCTTCACTGACCAACTGCGAAAGGCTGCAACTGGTCAATCAGGACTTGAAAAAATTTTCGATCATGCTGAGCAACGTCTCACACACAATCGAATGCATTGCGCCCATTACCTCTGATGACGATCCGGACCTGGCTGCCTTGTACTCCCGACAGGCCTACTTTGATGACAGACACCAACAAGCCTTAGGTGAGTTGAGTTCTCTCCTCGTTGCGATACCCCTGGTTGTCGAGTTCATTCTACCCCATGTAATTCTCCTACTAAAAATAAAACCGAAGAGTTCCCTGAACTCCCCTAAGAAAATTAGTTCTAAAAGAAAGGAAAGCGCAGATGGTTTCCTCTCGCCTACCGCTAAGCAAACCTATAAACGCCAACAATTAGAATTTAAAAACTTTGAAATAGACATTAATAATAGATTTGAAAAATTAATGAAAACGACGAGAATATAGCAGGAACTTCTCACAACACAATCAATTTCGCGCCCTCTAAAACAACTGAAACAGACAAAACCAACTCCCTTCCACCTCCGGTCTTTCTTAATCTCGAAGATAACTACATGGAACAACTCAAAACACTTAACGAAATCATCCCCACACTCCGTAGCAAAAAAAACCGGAACATTAATTAAGCTCTACACAAACAACTCACACGATTACGAACTCCTTCAAGACTCCGTAGAAAAACTTAAATATCAATTTTTCACCATAAAACCTAAACACGAACGACCCATTAAAGTCGTTGTTAAAGGACTGCCAAAGAATACTGAAACAAGAGACATACACCAAAATTTAATTGAACTCGGATTTACCGTCGACAAGGTTACCCAACTCGTTGGGAAAATAACAAAACAAATTCACTACCAGTTTTCCTTATTAATCTACCTAGAAATATTCATAATTTAAAAATCTTTCACCTCACACTACTCTGCTACCTAACTGTAAGAGTCGAAGGGTACGACGGCAAAGGGGTAACCCAATGCTACTCGTGCAATAAATTCCATCACACAGCCGAGAACTGTCACTTTACACCCCGATGCCTCAAGTGCGGAGAAGCACATCAAACACGCGAATGTGCCATTAAAAACTATAAAACACTTATTGTATCAATTGTCATGTGTACGGACACATGGCAAATTACTCTAGATGTCCCCTCTACCCAAAGCCCCGCAAAGGCACCAACATTACACCCAATAACTATGCCACCGCTCTAGATAATTTAATACGACCAAATACCTCTTTTGCACAGGCCGTCACTAAATCCACAAATAACTCTAGAAATCCACAACAGATGGCAGCACTCTCCAACACACGCAGAAATCCTGCTATATTCTCTCAGAAACGAACCAATCAAATTGTAACTCCAACCCCACGAATAATAATATTACTAATGAAAATAATTCTCCACAAAATATTATCCTTCAAACCCTGCAACAAACTATACAAGCTTTAACTCTCTTAACTCAGCAAGTTTCAAACCTTAACTTTAACAACCCAACCCCCAAGCCTAAGAAAAATAAAAGTAAACTTACTAAAAAGAATTGCAAGCCCTATTAGAGGCTCTTATTGATGATGATGATGATTAGACACAATTTGATTGGTTTAAACATCTGTTCATGGAATGCAAACGGCATTTTAAATAAAATTATGGAATTTAAAATTTTTGTAGAGAAGTACGCTCCCGATTTAATTCTTATTCAGGAAACACATCTGAGACCTAAGTACAACATAAATATACCAAATTACATCTGCTACCGCAATGACAGAGACACGGGTGAGAGAGCGCGCGGCGGTACTTTAATTCTCATCAGGCGCAATTTTCCCACTATAATCTACCCACTCCCCACTCCAGCACATCGAGGCTACGATCGTAGTTCTCACCCCACCTAACTTCAATCCCATTTCTATTGCCTCCGTATACGTTCCGCCTAAATCGGACGAGAGATTGTTCACCCTGGATTTTGAACAACTCCTTCAGACCAACAGTAATTGTGTGATTTTTGACCTAAACGCCACACACAACGAGTGGAACTGCTTAGTCAACTCCACGAGAGGAAAGCAATTAAAAACGTTCATGGATACACTAATTTAACTATTGCGTATCCCAGTTCCCCACCCGCTTCGGCCACGGGACTTCAAATACTCTAGATATTGCCGTCATAAATAACTTTAATTTCCCCTTCACTATGGATTCCATTCCGGAGCTTTCCTCCGACCATAACCCAGTATTCCTTAATTTTTCCCTTACTTCGCCTATACATCAAGACAACGCTCGAGCAGTTACCACCTGTTGGTCTGATTTTCGCAATAACTTAAAAAGTTCTGTTCATTTGTCCGATTTTTCGGGCATTCGAAATCCTAATGTGCTCGAAGATAAAATTTCTTTCTCACCGCCGCCATTTGCTCCGCCCACCAACAAGCGTCTAAGCCAATAGAAAACAAGAAACACTCCTTCACTCCAAACCACATACACGAACTCATTTACATCAAAATAAAGCAAAAAGATTGTACAATCGCACCTTAAATCCAATACACAGAACTAATTATTACAAAGCACAAGCAAATTTAAAAAAGCACTCAAAAACACTCACAACAATCCTGGCAAACTAGACTTGAATCGCTCAACACAACAGACAACAGCCTTTGGCAGTGTCAGAAGTTTTTTCGCAAAAAACGCTCCTCCATTCCTAATCTCATTAGCTCATCTGGCCCCGCTTGCAGCGACGATCAGAAAGCTAATCTTCTTGCTATAACCCTCAAAGATAACTTTACTGAAAATGAAAGGCCTAATGGTGATTATCCTATTGATAACACGATTACTACTACTCTTGAAAATTTTTTCTCTCACCCCCCACCCCTTCCCATTACCCCTACTGATCCAGATGAAGTTCTTAACTATATTAAAACTCTTTCTAACAATAAAGCCCCAGGTAAAGACAATATTACTAATAAAATGGTCAAGCATTTCCCTCTTAAAATTCTTCTGCTTTTAACTTTTTAATCAATAAAATTCTTCTTTTAAGACATTTTCCAAATAACTGGAAAATTGCCATTGTTTTCCAATTAAGAAACCAGGTAAAAATAGCAAGTCTCCTTCGAGCTACCGACCCATTTCCCTTTTAAGTATTCTCAGTAAAATTACGGAGCACATTATTCTTAATAGACTTCATAACTTTACGGATAGTATTAATTACATAAATCCCAATCAATATGGATTCACCAGGCACCTCTCCACCTACCACCCACTACTCAGATTGACTGAAAATCACTTCTGGATTTCAGAAAGGCAGATCCACTGGAGCTGTCTTTCTCGACATTCAGAAGGCTTTTGACAGGGTCTGGGTGAGTGGTCTCATTTACAAACTAATTATTAACAATTTCCCCTGCACTAATTCATTTAATTAATTCCTTTCTAGTCAATAGATCTTTTCAAGTTAAAGTCAATAACACTCTTTCCAGCACCGTTTTTATCAAAAACGGAGTCACTCAAGGAAGCCTCCTCGGTCCCATTCTTTTCAACATCTATATTAATGATATTCCCTCTCATACACTAACTATGACTAACATTTATGCGGATGACACTTCCATTTCGGCCACCTACAAAAATCACCACACAATTACTAAAGCACTTAATGCACACCTACTACTGCTAGAAGAATTCTTCAATACATGGAAAATTAAAATAAACGTAGATAAAACAGTCGCAGTTCTTTTCACCAGGAGAAGAAAGCCATGCACACCACCTACTCTGTATTCCACACCACTACACTGGTCTCAGAGCACTAAATACCTAGGACTTGTCTTAGAGAAAAATCTCACCTGGAAACAACACATATTACACGCGTGACAAATTCCGGAACGCAATGCGATCCCTTTATCCCTTAATTTGCCGGAATTCTCATTTAAATATTTACAATAAGGTACTTCTCTACACTGCCGTCCTGCGGCCCATCCTCGCGTATGGTTGTCCTGTGGGGCTATGCAGCCAATTCTAATATAAAACTTTTAGATAACGCACAAAAAATGCATTAATTAGAAATATCACCAGAGCCTATAGATATAATAGAAATAGAAATATTTATAAAGTTCTCAAAATTCCAACATTTAAAGCTCATATAAAAAAATTAGGTCAAAATTCTTTGACAATCTTTCGAATATAAATAACGTTAACATTCAAAATCTAGAGAACTACGATCCTAATATCTATAAAAGAGACCCAGAAGAATATTACTGGACTCTTACAATCCTCCATAACATTAATTCCCGGTCATTCCCATGTGGAGAATGACCACCCTTGCAAATTTTATTTTTTTTCTTAACTTATCTCTTTTTAGTTTAATTATTAATTTTTAATTTAAATTCAATTACCCACACAGGCACCCACTTAAGTTCCCATCTCTAATTTCTTAATTACATTCTCGACAACAGGCGCAGTGAATAGAGTTCTCGCTCACCGACTCCTGACGACCAATAGCAGACGAGCTTCTCGTCTGCTTGCACGAATTTGGACTTGATTTTTTCTGAGACCGCCGAAATCGCCAGTTCGCCCCGCCCACTGTCTCCTTCCATGTCCACCAATAAGGAAACACCATCTCGAAAGCAGGCCAACCAACATTAAGCGCCCAATACGTTAAGTATGGGACGGAGGAACGCTTCGCGTTCCAGTGCCCAAAGATGTCAAGCGACTTACTTTGTTTTCATTATTTTTTTTTTCCTTTTGAAAAATGCCATGACCAAAATGTACGCAGGCTACTGTGATAAATAATACTTGAAAGGGATGGAATATGACTGAAAATGGTAAATCTAAAATTCAGCTTTTTCAGGTAATATTACAATTAGACTACAGAATACAAATGTTGCAGAATGAACTAAATATTTCCCTGATGTACACAAACTACATTATAATAAATCTATTATAGTTCTACATTGCAGTATTTGAAAGTCATGCTACAAAAACTTAAACTTGCTTAACTACCATGATGGGGAACTGAGAAAAAAATAGATATTGTTTACAAACTTGGTGATTTCTGGATTACGTTTGTATAACTACTAATTTCTATATAAATATTTTGCATTTAAAACTCTTGTGAATATATAAGGTTCTGATAAAAGTGAATAATTGATCAAATTAACAGTTGTTATCAATGTTATGTCTTAGAATATTTTGAATTAAAAAGATATTTCAGTCATATTTATTTCAAGTAGAATTTTCATGTAGAGCATAAGTTGGATAGTAACAGATTGAAAAATTAAAGCTTTACAGGCAATGGAATTTTTTTTATGCCTTTACAAATTTTAAATATGTTTTTCTCAGATTTTTAATTTTGAAGATGAGAGTGTTTTCTAATCCTAAGGCGTTTTCCTGTTCAAGATAGAGTCTTGAAATATCTTGTAAATGTTCCCTTACATATGTTCTATAAAAGTTAATATAGATTTAGGTCTGAGAGCTCTAGTTATTTTTAAAAATATCTTAATGTTAATATTTAAAAAAATTGGGTTTTTTCCAGGTTTAGCCATAAAAATAATTATTAAAATTCAACAAAGAGATATATTTTAAATTTTATACTTTTTTTCCCAATAATCTAAGAAATATTAATCACTTACAATAATTAAATATTTTTAATAATTTAACATTTTAGAAAAGTTTTAAAAATTTCAAAACTGTTCAATGCTTTAAAATTGTGAAATAATGGCTTGTCAAACTAACCTATTATTTTCAGAATCAATATAATAGTACAATTTGAATATAAAACAAAAATTAATTTTACTGTGACAAACTGTTTACGACTTCTACTCATACTGTAAAAAAGAATGAAAGATAAATATATAACATAGTGGCAGTCAAAAACACATTCATAATATGTTAAAATCCTGTCCCGATACAAATTTCAATGCATTTTCCAAACTGTAGCTAAAAACAATTATATGTTTATTAGGACATAAATTATTTATATTTAGATATATTTTTCCTTATTAAGTACATAATGAATAATGGCAAGATAATTTGTAAAATCCTGAAAGATTTTAATGAAGAAAAAAGCCAGACATAATTTTAGATAGTTAGAAATTTAATTATATAATACACAAATATGCATGTTTTAAAAGAAATAAGTTGGCTAAGAAAATGAAATTTACTAAAAATTTCCTGAATAAAGTAAATCAGATTTCATCCTCAAATACATATAATTGTAAGAAAAGCTTTTATTCAATTTACAATTAGTTACAAAAAACCTTTAATAAAAAATAATTTTAACTGGTATAAATTGCAAAAAATATCAAAGAAGTATGAGAAAGACACATACATGTCGTTTACAGAAATGTCACAGTGTGATATTTTTCGAAACACGGCACTGCACACAGTCCAACATTACAGTCTTTACATTGAAAACGAGTTTTTTGATGTTTAACGACTAAATCATAAGTATAAGAAACAACAGTCAAATATCTCGAATGCAGACGGCGCTCGCTGATATTTGAGTGAGAAAATTAAAGCAGCATAAAATGCGACCTCGTTTGAATTATATCTAATGTGCATATTTGGAACTGTTTAGCGTACTCGAATTAACGCAAGTGCACACGTCAAGGGTTTATATTGCATTCTAAGTCAACACGGTGGCTACTGACGAGCGACTACGTAATTTTGAACCGCGGTTAAGTGACGAGGACGATACCTGAGCTGATAACTCCCCTTCCATTCTTCCACATCACACCAACGTGAGGACTTTTGACGTCGACGTGTTTAACGTGCATCAGCTCCTCTTCAACGCTAAACTTTTGTGGTACCAGGGCTCGAACACTGGACACGAGTTCATAACCACGACCATCAGGCTACCGTGGCCGCAAAAGAAAATAGCAAGTTTGAAAGAAATGTAATGGAGAAGTATATTTGAAGAAATAACTTCAAAACTTAACGAAAAACCAAAATATCAAAATTTATTTTAGGAATAATAGTGAATATAACTTCGTACACCTAAAACCACTTTACGCAGTGTATTTTGAAAGTGAAAACTTACTATAATTATGTCAAATTCCTTTCATTTTGTGCTCTAAGGGGATCCCCGAAAAAACGTAATTTATTTGAAACACAAAATTACTTATGGTTGAATCTAATACAATTCCCTACAAAATGAATGAAAACCCTTTTTTATCATATAAATTGTGTTTGAATAGGAGATGGTTAGTTAATAAGAACATTTAAAACGTGTCGGCCATCTATGGACCTGTGGCACGTGGTACAATTCTTAGTGGCACTCAGCACTACTCTACAAATTTGTTAATTCTTGAGTGGATGGAAGTTGATAATAGACCTTATTTGACAAACATCTTCTGAGTTATGGACATTTATGGAACTACAAAATAATCTGAAAGATAAATTTAATCTAAGGATAAATAAAAGGATAATAAATCTAAGGATAAATTTACAGCTATTTTGTAAATAATTGAGTCTTATTGCTAGGGGATTTAATTGTTGAAAAAAGAAAATTGCATGTACTCTGCTTTCCACTTATGTGATTCGGCATATCAAAGTAAAAAATCTTTCCTAATATGAAAAATATTTCGACTCCGCAAAGAAATTGTTTAACAACTGAATGCTCAGAATCGTGTCATGCATTATACCCCTGGTTTTGCGATATGAAAGAAGAGTCGTGAAAGAGTTAATTCGCATTACAATTTTTATTTAACTATAATGAAGGGAATCATTTATATTTCACTTTGTCTATTTCTTATTTAAGTAAATATGTTGGAAACATACATTTTTAATTTTTTTTTATCTTTGTTGAAGAAATAGTAACATTTTATATTGTTTATTTTTATGTTAATAAATGTATTTTGTTGATCCATAATTAATATAAAATAAAACTGTAAATCTAAATTATTTACCTCTATTCTTTAAATCTGCAAATATTACCGTAAGAATCGAAGGATTTCAAAAATTTCCTACTATGTGGCACGCTGAATGATACTGAGAGATTGGTTTGGCACGTCTTAGCTACACAGTTGCCGCCCCTGATTTAAAATGTTGGGTAAGATAACCATTATATTTTTTAAAATTTTATAAATATACAAAAGGAGAGTATTTTGTCAATACATATTTTAAAAGGAGTAAAGTTTACGAGAACGAAATATAAAATTGCGTTAAAATTATTGGTACTCTATCAACCGTACTTTTATATATATATAAGAAATACGTCGATAGAGTACCGTAGTTACTGCCAACTCGTGACAATGAATTGGAAATTAAGTTCACAATTCATTGTTATTAAAATATATAAAATTTTACATGACTTATTTTTGTATTTGTTATTTTTATATTCCTTACTGAGAAAGCAACAAATGGGAGTTCATTACCTGCCAAAACTGCAGAGGCCTGGTTGTTTTACTCCACAAGCTCCTACCTTATGCTTACTCTGCCCTACTAAGTAAAAATGCCGTCTTCTGCTCGTCAAGATCATGGAATTGCAGATATTGTTTTCCATATATTTTAAATATTAGTTTTCTAACTTCTACATCAGCCTTTTAATAGTCTACACTCCTGCAAAGAAGTCTGAATTCAAAACTATAAAAACTTATTATTCCCAACAATGTCATTTATACCTTTATTTTTTATAATCTATGAATGCGTTAAACTATTAATTTGTTATCGCGACTATTTAATATTAAATGCGAAAAAAAACAACGAATAAGTTTCAGACTGAAACTTAAATTGTATTTTTCAAAAATTGTCATCGATATTCTCATAACTTTTACATATTGTCATTTTAGCATATCACACATCTATCTTCTATGCAAAAATCTATTATAAGTTCATCAAATGTTTCAGCATATTTTTACTCATAACATGCAGTTTTCAACCACATTGTGAGGCCGCGGTAGCCTAATGGTCAAAGTAACGGACTCGTAGCTGACGTGTCATGAGTTCGACCCCAGCACCACTGAAGATCCGCCGTGTAAGGGAGCGATGCTCAAGCGTCATCCTCGTCACTTGACCATGGTTTAAAATTACGAGGTCCGTCGCCAAGTGAATGAATATTAACGTCGCACGGTTCAGCTACACGAGGGCTTTTAGTGATGGACCTCGTAATTTTGAAAAATGGTCAAATGACGAGGGCGACACCTTAGCTGGCACCCCCTCTCCTAACTACCACACCACACCAACGATAGGACATTTCAGCTCTCGATAGATTTAACGTGCATCGCGGCCCTACACGGCGGGTCTTTTGTGGCACTGGGCTCGAACTCGAGACATGCCAACCATGATTCGATACCTTGACCACCTGATACCCCGGCCACAGGACCGTCGCCAAAAGCCCTCAAGAAGTTGAGTAGAGAAGAGAGAGAGAGTGCGACTTTAATATCCCCTCACTTAATTAAATTATATGAAATTTAAGGAATACTTGAAAAAATATTAGAAGTCGAATATATATATATATATATATATATATATATATATATTAAAAAATTAATCTAATGATAATTTTAAATATCCAAAGAATTATTAGTATTTATGGTAAATATATGTTTTTCAACTGAGTATGTGAGACACGCATAAATATCTTTTTCGAAATTCCAATGCAGAATTTTAGTGGAGCTAATACAAAATTCCTAGTTTTGTATGGTTAAGATTATAAAAATGTCCAAATTTTAATAACCTTTTCTTCAGTCAACCACTAATGGAACATGAATGATGAGGGATTATGCATAAATATATATTTTTTTAACTTGAATTTAAAAAGGATCTTTATATTTATTTATATGCGCAAATGTTAACTGTAAATTTGTCCAGATGCTTTTAAATACTCTTTATTTGAAGATTCAAGTTAAAAAATATAAACTTGAAGTTAAAGTTCTCTTTGAATGAAATTACTGTTCAGACATTCAAAATTCAAATATAATTTGTTATTTGAACAATACAAAACAAGGGATTCTATGTAAGATGCCCTGAATATCTGGCTTTAAAATTATGAAAAACTAAAAAAATTAAATAGGGTTTTTTTTAACAATACATATAAATTTTTTGCAAATAATGTAATACAGAAGCTTAAAAATTATTCATGTTTAGAAGTGTCCGAAATTTTAAAAGATTTTAAATTTTGAACCTTTTTTTTTATTTTTTGACACATAACAAAATAATCATTTTTAAAAAAATCCCTAAAAGTATTGATTAAAATAAAAAAAATGAAACAGTAAATTATCCTCAATGTTTTAATATATAATTTGAATTTAAATACTACAGATATTTTTTAAAAACTTAGACATACATTATAAAAACTTAATTCCATTTGAGAATTTCAAGGTAAAGTAAAAAATTGAGAATTCTCAACTGGTTGACTTACAATTTATTTCCGTACACTTTAGGGTTTAAAGAAATTCTTCCCAGATTTTACGATTCCTAAGAAACCGGTCTCCCCGTGACCATAAAATTTCCCCTCAATGCCCATTGTGTCTCCCCGACCGTCTCTAATTATCTTTCAAGATCGTAAACCTTTAAAGGGGGAAAAGAATTCGGAAAAATACCACCTTACCGGTTTTGAACACATTATTTGAAGGGGAAAAAATCTGTTTGGTTTATTTTTGGTGAGTCCCTGGCCTTAGGAAAAATTCAGTGTAGTCCGTTTTCGAAGCCTCTCTAGTAGGGTGGAAAAAGCCGTGCTTTCCAGTTGGAGGGTTAATTCGTGTTGTAAGTTTTATTTACAGATTCATACACAACTGCAGAACCAGAACTGCAAAGATAAAGGGACCCCTTACTTTTGACCCCCTTACCCCCCATCCAATATGCATAATTTTAACAGCAGTCAGGGGCAGCTCTAGGACCGGGGCGGCAAATTTTAAGGGCGGCATTTGGATCAAATTTTAAATATATATATATATATATATATATATATATATATATATATGTGTGTGTGTGTGTGTGTGTGTGTGTGTAATAATTCCCCCTAGAGAATCTCCTTTTAATTAACTCTTTTAATAATATTCAAATAATCTTTTAATTGTTTGGTTCGAAACTAACACCCTGATTTAAATCGTAATCGACTAATAATATTACGTCATAAACCCCTTTCTCGCCCCTTGTAACCAATCAGAGCTCTTATTACAAAATTTCACGTGGTCTTCAACGTCAGGTATAAAACCAAACTTTTTGTGTAAGATGTTGCTAGGAATGAATGAATGGACGCTGACCAGTGAGGTTGAACTGCGAACGCTCTCCCTCTGCTACTACGACCGACCACCACGTGGCATATTGCTTCGGAAATATCTCGCCAAGTTTTTTCCCCCATACTGAGAGTGCATCTGTTATCTACAGCCCTTATCAGGGCTATCCAGCTAGAGCAGACACTTTAATTCTCCTCTCTTTTTTGACCTAGTAACGACTGGATATGGATCAACAAAACAACGAACCTACGGATATGGACTTAATTGACTCGCCCAGACGAACACCAACTCCTCCACTTTTTTCGGCATGTGAGCAGATTCTTCAGAACAAAGCGCAGCTGCAAAAGATGGAGACATTCAAGAAGTTTAAATTGGCCTGCATCTCGGAACTACAAGCCATGCCTGACCACCACCCGGATGAGCCCTTCTACAGACGTGCCGTCTCGGAGCTTCAGGAAATTGAAGAAACTATCAACTTGGCGGTAAGTGATTTAGCCTCATTTCCTCTTTGTGTTTCCCCTGGCTGCCCACATCATGAATCAGTATCGAAAACTAATTCGCCTAAAATCTCCCCAGATGTAAATCGTACTAAAAGAACTTTAGAATCAGCATCGAAAACTAATTCGCCTAAAATCTCCCCAGATGTAACTCCTACTAAAAGAACTGTAAATTTTAACAATAATAGAACTTCTAATAAACGAAAAGAAGATTCCGATTTTGAATATCCTCCTCTAAGGAAAACAACTAAAAGGCAAATTTTAAATATACCAAACGATAGTATTTCCATCTCCCCAAATAAATTTTCCTTACCTAATGATAGCAATATTGAAGAAGTTACAGGTTCTCAAAACGCTATTCCCGTTTTTACTCCCAAACCCCCATCAGCCACTGGCTCTACCCCTTCAGACAATCAAAACTCCGTTAAAACACTCCCCCCAGTCATGCTTAGAATTACTGAAACGATCAGAAGTCAAATGAAAATTATAAATGAAAAGTTCCCTAAAATAAGATCACGCACAACCGGAGAATTTATTAAACTTTATACCGATGAATTGAAACAATATCATGAATTGTTGACTTTTGTTGAAAAAGTAAAATTCGAATTCTACGATATTAAGCCCAAAAATCAACGCTCTATCAAGGTTGTTTTGAAAGGACTCCCCCGCAACTTCAAAGTCGAAGAAATTAAAGCCGACTTGGAAGAACTAGGCTTTACCCCGGAAAAAGTCAATCAGCTAATAGGCCGCCGAACCAAACAAGCCATCCCGGTATTTCTTGTGACTCTCCCAAGAAACATCGAAAACCTAAAAATCTTTCACCTAAAACCCCTAAGCTATCTAAGCATTCGTGTTGAAGGTTATAATGGAAAAGGTGTTACTCAGTGTTACACGTGTAACCACTTCCATCATAACTCAGAAAACTGCCATCTAAACCCCCACTGTTTAAAATGCGATGAGGGACACATTACCCGTGAATGTCCGATCACTGAAAGACTAGAAACCGCCTATTGCATAAATTTTCAAATGTACGGCCATATGGCAAACTGGAGAGGATGCCCCTGTTTCCCAAAGCCCCCTAAGGGCACAGCCCTGAATAACCGAAATTCTTATACCAATATATACAATAGCATTATCAGACCGAACGCATCCTATGCTCAAGCCGCAAACCCAAATAAAATTTCAGATAACTCTAACTCCCAAAATAAACAACAGATGGCTCCAAAAGAACCTGTGAATTCTGCTCAAATTGAGGTCAATAGAAATACTTCCCCAAATAATAGATCTATTCCAAATTTTAACAATAAGTCTAATAATAATTTTAACGGATATAACTTTAACGGAAATATTTTTAATAATAATAATAATTTTAACTTGCAAGCCACCCTACAAATGACTAGGCAATGCTTGTGTTAACTATCTCAATTTGCCCAAGCCATAGCTACTTCAAATCCTAATTTCATGAATAATTTTATCCAAGTGCAAAAAGCAAACAATAATCCAAATCAAATGTACGTCTTATTAGAGGCCTCTTGTAATAATAATAATGGTTAAGTCTCCCCATTGTCCTCAATTTGTGTTCTTGGAACGCAAACGGTCTGCTTAGACGTAGAGTAGAACTACGAATATTTATAGAGAAGCACTCCCCCGATATTTTTCTCATACAGGAAACTCATCTGAGACCATCGCACACTTTTACAATAGATAACTACACTTGCTACAGAAATGACAGGATCACTAACGCAGAGGCCGCCGGCGGAATTCTTCTTATTCTTATCAAAAAGACTCTTAAACATTACTGTCTCCCCCCCCCCCACTACAAGCTACTGAAGCGACTAACATTATACAAACTCCCCACGACCATGATCCTGTTTCTATTGTCTCTGTTTACATTCCCCCTTCCTCTGACGAGAACTTATTTACAATAGACTTAGAATATTTTTCTCCAAACGAGTAGTCATTGTGTCGTCTTCGGCGATTTCAATGCTACTCACAGCGCTTGGAACTGCAATGTAAATTCAAACAGAGGCAAGCATCTTTTTAATTTTGCCAACATCTTAAATCTACATGTAGCTTTTCCTGACTCTCCCACAAGATTTGGCCATAACTCAGCTAACACAATAGATTTTGCTTTAATCAAAAACTTTTACTACCCTTATACTATTAAATCCATTAATGACCTCTATTCAGACCATAACCCTGTTTTTCTAAATTTCGATTTTAAACTTAAAGTGGAATCCTCAAATCCTAGAGCGATTACCACCAACTGGAAGGATCTTAGAAATAATTTAAATAAAAACTTCTCTCTATTTAACTACTATCTGAATAATATTAATAATACCACTGATCTTGAAACCAAAATTACAGAGTTCACCGAAGCGGTCGTCGGCACCCATAGCCACGCCTCCCAGCCAATAGAAAACGCTCGCGGAAACTTCACTTCAAGTCACATTAATCAACTTATTAAGCATAAAAACAACCTTCGTAAGCGCTATCAGCACTCTTTAAATCCTTTTTATAAAACAATAAACAATGGAGCTCAAGCCAACCTCAAAAAGGAACTTAAAATATATAGTAATGATACTTGGAATGCTAGACTAGAAGCTTTAAATACATCTGACAATAGCCTCTGGGAGGCACAGCGATTCTTAAAAAAATAAAAGATCTCAAATACCTACGTTGAACTGTGCTACTGGTATGGCCGTCACTGATCCGCAGAAGGCTAACCTTCTTGCTAATACGATTAATAATAACTTCATTGAAAATAACCGCATGCAGTACAACTACGATCAAGATGACGAGGTTGTCACCTCAGCAGTGAATAACTTTATCTCCCCCCCTTCTACTCAAATTGAATCTGCCATGCCTGATGAAATTATTAACTTCATTAAAAATACTAGCTCTAAAAAGGCCCCCGGAAAAGATACTATCACCAATAAAATGCTAAAAAATTTTCCTATCAAACTAATCCTCATACTAACTATTCTTGTCAACAAAATTCTTAAATTTCATCACTTTCCTAGTAACTGGAAAGAAGCTATCATTTTCCCTATAATTAAACCTGGTAAAAATAAAAATCTTCCTGACTCATATAGACCCATTTCTCTCCTCTCAACTTTAAGTAAATTAACTGAGTGCATTATTCCTAATAGACTTAAAAAATTCATTAATGATAAAAACCTAATTAACCCTAATCAATATGGATTTACTAATAAACTATCTACTCTTCATCCTCTTCTCAGACTAACAGAAAGTATCTCGGAAGGTTTCCAAAAAAAGAAGAGCACGGGAGTGGTCTTTCTGGATATCCAGAAAGCCTTCAACCGTGTTTGGATTTTAGGACTCACTTTCAAACTAATTACTTACGAAATTCCCTCTCCCCTCATTCACTCGTACCTCACTAACAGGTCTTTTCGGATCAGAGTAAATGAATCATTATCTAACTCTCATTCCATCTCTGCAGGGTGTCCTCAGGGCTCATTGCTCGGGCCCCTGTTGTTCAATCTCTATATTAATGACATTCCCAGCTATTCTCTAACAAAAAGTAGTCTCTATGCGGATGATACGGCCATTAATGCCACGTACAGAAACTTAAAGTCTGTTACTTTTGCCATTAACAAACACCTAAAGCTGCTAGAAAATTATTACGACAGATTGAAAATTAGTATCAATGTAGAAAAATCTTGTGCAGTCATCTTTACCAAAAAAACGCACCACACCTTCCCCTCTCATAATGTACAATAAACAAATTCCCTGGTCTCAGAAAACCAAATATCTTGGCGTTATTTTTGACTCACACTTAACTTGGAAACAACACATCTTACACGTTCGCGATTAGTTCCGAAAAATTACGTTTAAACTTCCCCCCTAATATCCCGGAACTCACATTTATGTAGAGATAACAAAGTGCTTCTCTATCCAGCCATTATGCGTCCAATCAATGCTTACGCCTGTCCAGTATGGGGTTATGCTGCTAAAACCAATATTAATATTTTAAATACTCGGCAAAATTCCTATATTCGAATGATTATAAATGCCTGCCGCTATATGCGAAATGATCACATTAATAAATCCCTTAAAATCACTAGTTTTAAAGCACATATTCAAAAATTAGCTATAAAATTTTTCGATAATTTGCCAAATACTAATAATGTAAATATGTTAAATTTAAATGATTACAAGTGTAACGATAATATTAAAAGACCGAGAAGAATCCTTCTGGATTCTTACAACCCGCCTTAGCTTTTTTTATCCTCGCAATAATTTTTTAATTATTGCACCCTATATAGTAAATTTTTAAATTCTTATTTTCTTTTAGTCTTATATTTTTAAAAAATTTTTATACCCCACTGGACAAGCGTCTTTCCCCCTCTTATATTCTATAATTTTATTTACCTCCATGAGCAGCCAGCCTGAGGCTAAATTCACTTCCACCTCCAACTCACTGAGAGAGCATTCCTAAGTTCTCAGTACTGTATAAACTTTTATCTCAAGAAGTCATCTCTAAGCCCCTCCTCCCGGATTCCATCACCACAGCCAATCGCCTGCATGCTACTCCGCAGACTGTGTAAAAACAACGAAGTCAAGTCCTGCATCAAAGACATTATGATATGGGATTGAGGACTGTTTATCAGTCCAGGTACCCAAAAATAGACTGTCATCCAAGGTGTTGCTATTGTTTGTCTCCTGTCCACTTTGCTTTAATATCGTCGCAAGTTTGTGTGTCTCGTCAACGTGAAAACGTACCGTAAATTTGTCCTAAGCTTTGATGTGTGCTTCAAAATAACGAAGATGTCTGTTCACTGAAGATGTGTTTAATGAAAACCTACTAACACTCGAAAAAATACTACACTCGGCCAATACTTTACAGAAAGTCGGCAAGGATAGTTTCCAACCACGAAGATGTGCAAGAAAAAGATGAAAGATTAAAAAAATGAGAAAAATTCGTCAATATTTTCATGTAATGTCTAAAAAAGAAATCTTACAGCAAAATTTTAAAAAGTGCTGCGCCAAAATGAAGAGAAGAAAAAAAAAATAATTCTGCGTATGTGTGTGTGTTCATTTATCTGATGTGCAAAGGTGTCCGGAAAGGGAAAACTCCCGTTTCCCTGCTTCGACAAATTCGTCTTCCTAATTTTCAATAGTATACACCAGAGAAAAAATAGTTCATTTCATCCGCCAATATGTGTTAAAAAATAAGCAGTCTACAATTCGATGATTAGTTCTGTGTTCCAATGAAAGAGAAAGAACGTTTCTAACCTTGAAGTGCAAGAGATGTGTTTTGGTTTAAAGTAATGTGTAAAATGTGCAACACTAGCTATTTTTCAACTCAGTGATAAGTCTTTTTTTTATTCTGCTTTAAATTGAGTGTATATTATTTTCTAAATTCATTTTTGAATGATTGATTTTAAAATATTTAAGAAATTTTTTTAGTAATATATGACTGATGAGATAATTTGCAAATAAATTTAAAGTTTAAAATGCTATCTTATATAACCAGTTTGATTCCAAAAAATGATATTGTTTTCATTTATGGTCTATTCTGTTTTTCAATATATCTGTAAAAAATTATTTTTATTTCTCGATTATATCTAAAATTATTGATTGGGCAGTCAACTCCACCTATTATTGAGTATGTGTTTTTATAAAGTTACAATTTTAAAAACGTTTCCAGAGATATTGGGTTTATATTGTTGAATATGAGAATTGGTGCTTTTATAGTTTTTTCAAGTGTTCATTGAATTCTTACTAATGTTTTGATATTTTTATTCTGAGAATTTTGTGTTGATATATTTAAGTGGTTTTAAGATTTTTTATTATGATAATATTTACTCTATTACAATGATACAATTTTTTTGATATTAAAATGAACAACTTTTAATGTGTATAAAATGATAATGATTTTGAGAGTACTTAGGCTGAGAAAATATTAATAAATAAATCAAAGAATAAGTAAATGTTTACATATAGAAGAAATAATAAATAAGGTGGGTTTTGTAAGGATTGTGCATAGTGAGTACCTCAAAGGACTACACCTTTGACTGTCAAAATACTATTGCCTCCTAACTTGTACCTTTTTTAAGAATTAAAGCATAATATAAATAAAGATAAATTATAAATAGTTTTAAAATTTTATATATTCTTTTTTCGGTTGACTTGCAATTTCCAGTCTTGGGAAATTTCTGTTTTTCAAGTTATCGTGCAGTATACACGATAAGAAGGAAAACTTGTCTTAATGATTGTGCAAAGCGTGGGTCAATCTCTTAAATAGTTTTTTCTAGCCTGTTTTCACCCTCAGTGCTCATTCTTGTATACAATTTTGGATCTATGTTTTAAGAATTTATTTTTGTATTTTAGAAATTTTAATGTGTGAATTCATATTCATTAAATTCCAAATCAGTTACAACACTCCACTGATGAGGCCTCTGGCCTAGCATATTTATAATTACCAGTGTTCGGACACGTCTCAACCTTGTCAGGTTTAGCTAACTTGGACAAGGCCACTACTTCCCAAACAAGACCAGGAAAGAAATGACTTTCTATGTACAGATATTTTAATACCTCTACATGATGTGTGCAATTTACAAATATTTTTGAAATTATTTTCTATTTTCTTTTTATTTCAAGTGTTTACCTTATTTTGATATATTCGTAGTGTGCAATCTTATATTTTAAAATTTATTATTTACTAATGCATTTTTTGTTTCATATTTTTCTAAGACCATATTCTTCATGTTCAAAATTATATTCATGATAATGTTTAAGTGAAAGGAATTTTTTTTAAATAATGTTAATCTGAAATTTTTAATTTAACATTTGGTATCTCTGTACGATACGGTGTGGACTAAGGGCCCTGGAACACACACGTCTGTTGCGGAGGGGGGAAATGTAATAATGCCCCCTAGAGAGAGAGAGAGAGAATTTCCTTTTAATTAACTCTTTTAATAATATTCAAATAATCTTTTAATTATTTGGTTCGAAACTAACACCCTGATTTTAATCGTAATCGACTAATAATATTACATCATAAATCCCTTTCACGCCCCTTGTAACCAATCAGGGCTCTTATTACAAAATTTCACGTGGTCTTCAACGTCAGGTATAAAGGCCGATGTCTCTGGAAGCCTCTCGCTCTTCGATCATTTCTCTGTAGTCATGTAGCCGGCTGCAGCGCGTTCTGTGTGTGTGTTTGTCTGTGTTGTGTCGTCCATGTTTGCTTCTTGTATGTGTAATGCCGTCCCTACTGGATCTTTATGTGTTTTTGGATGTGAATAAAAAGAAATTTCGATTTCCATGAGTGCCTCTTCTATACTACCCTACTCGACCATGCTCCACGTAACACAATCACTCACCACCAGTCAGGCCCTATCTTTGGTTCGTTACAGTAAGAACATCCACTCGCCACGTCTTACAATTATTTTTACCATGAGGTACCCATGGAATAAAAAGGAACTAATTGAGGATAAATTGTTTCCTGACATTATGTAATAACGGAGGATGAGCTTAAATTTATTTTTAGCTCAATGAAATATCGATGCGAAGCAGTAATAAAGAATAAAGGCAATCTCACTAAGTTCTGGTAACTCACTACATCTCAAGAAGTATTAAATTGTTATTACATATATATATATATATATATTTACAAAATTTTTTCATATATTTTCTGAAATATTATTGGGTGTTAATTTGGTATTTCATTTAGCGTATCTTATTTCCTTATTTTACAATCTGTACGCTTAAAGACAGTTTTCTTTTATATTTAAACTTGTAAAGCTCGCGGCGGGAGTATAAGTTAATTCATGAAATTTAATATGTTGCGCATCTTTCACTAGTGACTTTCTCCCCTTACCGGAGCGGGGTCACAATGGACATTCCGAGGGCATAAAGTCCCGAGTCAATTATCCGAAAGAGAACACAGCTGATAAGAGTTTTTGGTAGATAGGGAGCCACAGGAGATGTTTTATTTTAGCCATCAGTGTAGTTTACTTAAGTTACAATAAAAGATCGTGATCCTCCCCCATCAGTAGACTCTTTTTCGAAGAAATTGGCATACTCTGAGAAATGGGTGATTCCTTCTCTTACATTTTACTCGTTTGAAATAATAACATGCAATTACGTCCTTAATTCTGATTTTTTTGGATTTAAAATAATATATATATATATATATATATATATATATATATATATATATATATATATATATTACTTGAATAATTATTGCGAACCAAAAGACAGCATAATAATATATTATTATTATGCTGCCTTTTGGTTCGCAATAATTATTCAAGTTTTAGAGAAGTATGTATCTATGGGAACAATTTATATTTTTTTAATTATATATATATCTAATATACATATTATAAATGTGAAAGTTTATGAGGATGTTTGTGGGTCTTTCACGCAAAAACAACTGAATGGATTTTAATGAAACTTTACAGTACTATAGCTTATACATCAGAATAACACATAGGCTATAATTTATAGCATAGGCTATAATTTATAAAAATTTGTAAAAAGTGTCCAAAATATAACGATAATTGTCAAGTAAGTAGGAAAAAATTATGGCATCTGCAAGCAAATTTGGCTTGCGCTGAAAAAAAGCCCACCACAGCATATATCTATCTTTTGTTTGTTAAAAACTCTTATTGTTTTTTGGCTACGCAAGGGGCTCGCTTCTAATTAATTCCTGTGATCAGAATAATACCTATTTTTTTTATTTCAGAATAAAACTAAGTTTTGAAGGGAGAGGTTGTTATAAATCTCTCTTTATTTTAATGTTTTTTTTATGATTTTATTATGCACATTTGGTAGTAAAAAATTGATCTTTTTTCAAAATAAATGCTTTTATCGGTTCTGGTACTTAAAGTAAATAAACTTTCTCTTTCACACTGCATCATTTGGACAAATTTTCAAAATTTGTTTGTGGTTAGTAGTTAATTATAACGCTATAATTTTAATTGAATAGGCAGATATTGCGTTTTTAAGTATAAAAATAATTATAACTACTGTACTGTATTTTTTGGAGTGTGTGAGTGAGTGAATATTAACATCGCACTGTTCAGCTACACAAGGGCTTTTGGCAATGTATCACGTAATTTTGAACCATGGTCAAGTGACGTGGACGACACCTGAGCTGGCACTCCTTTCTAACTACAACACCAACTTAGAAGGAATATTCTTTGAAATCCGCTCTTCCAAGAGATATGGCAGCACGGGTTCTATGATGAGTATTTTAGCGGGGAAGCCGAATAGTTTTGTAGCAGATATTGCGTTTTCAGCTGACGGCGTTTTCAGCGGATTGCAAAGATTATTATTTTTGTCCCGAAAAAATAGTTTATGTCAAAATTTAAGTGTCTTATGTTTTTGTATGTTAGTGAAGACCTTGGAAAATGATTTGACTACTTATTTTAAGTGAACGGTGTATGTAATTAATTTTACAGTGGAATATCTTTAATTAATTTATTAGCTCTAACGGATTAAATTTTCCAAAGTGGAATATTTTGTTTATGTATATCCCTTAATTTGTAAATGTAGTGATTCAAAAAAAATATTGTAAGAAAAACTGCAGTAAATCATAATGCGGTTGGATAAAGTATTTAAGTGCATTTCTTCCCTACACGGTGGGTCTTACAAAGCTCTAAAAAAGCTCGAGCTACGAAAGTAGCTAGGCATTTGCCAACTTGACTCTATTGTTAACATTTTGCTATGTTTTTCATTGAATTGCCATTATAATTTAAGAAACGGCATTGCTTGCGAATATTATAATTTTAAAATAAAATAAATACAACAGAAAGTAATATTAATGTATTACACTTTCAGATAAAAATTATTTACACTACTTTAAGTGTTCATTACGCAAAACTTTTAACAATGTGTTACTTTTGCTGAGCAGAGATCAGCTTAGGAAGGTATTTTGAAAAATCGACCCTCAAGAGTGTTACGAGGAATTATAAATTAAAAAAAAAATCCTTTTTATCAGCTATTAGATCTACATACTTAAAATTTAACAAAGGTGTTTTTTTCTTCCTTTTTTTGTTTAGCTGAGATATGCAAAAAGCATTTTTTGTTTAATTTGCAATTCACATAAAATTAACTCATTAAAAACTTCTTTTTCCTTCAATCTGTGTTGTTTAATTTTTTCAGTTCACCCGTGCGAAGAACGGGTATACCAGCAGTATATATATATATATATATATATATATATATATATATATATATATATATATATATCTAAATATATATATATACTGGTATCTAAAAGTTAAGCATAAATCGTAAAATGCGAAAAACATGGAGTAAATATTCGTAAAATTATTCCAAATTTCTTGCGGATATTAATTGGGTGAAGAAGAAACATTGGGTTTATGCAAAACTTTTCAGTCGACTACGTCCTGCGCGAAACACCGGCGCATGTCGGAACGCGGAGAAACCGTTTCACGCAGCATAGGCATTTTAGACAAGTTTCGTGCAACTGCTGTGCGAAGGAACGTTGTTAATCATCAAAAAGGTGAATGATGGTACAAAGACGCCAATTGGACATGTTTACTAAAGGAAGAATCGTTGGAATGCTGGAATCCTCACGATCACAAACCGAAGTGTCTCGAATTCTGAATGAGGACCAGTCTGTGATCTCAAGACTGTGGCAGAGGTTTCAAAGAACGGGAGATCTCACCCTACAACCAGTATCAGGTCGACCAAGAGTCACAAACCCTCAGCAAGACCGATATCTGGTAATAAGTTGTTGACGTCAGAGGAGCAGTAATACCAGAGCACTGGGTTCGGCGCTCACAGTCGCGACTCAATCATGCTGGCCTGTATGCCAGAAGACCAGCAGTTTGCATTCCCCTCACGCCAATGTGATGTTCAGTGGCGAGTCCCGGTTTAGTCTGAGTAGTGATTCTCGGTGGGTAACGATATGGAGAGAACGTGGAACACGTTTTGAACCAAGAAATATACCGGAAAGACATCATTTTCCATCAAGGGGAGTAATGGTATGGGCAGGCATCATTATGGACGGCCGCACAGACCTCCATTTCTTTGACACGAGGGTCTGTGACTGCTCAAAGATACAGAGACGAAGTTCGTGAGCCTTATGTTCGCTTGTTTCGAGGTGCTGTCGGTTTGACTTCATATTCATGGATGATAATGCGCCATGTCACCGAGCGGTGCTAATTGATGACTTCCTTGAAACGGAAAACATACAGCGCATGTCGTGGCCTGCGAACTCCCCTGATTTAAATCCTATCGAGCATGCATGGGATATGCTCGGGAGACAAATTGCAGCCCTTTCGCATCCTCTAAGCTCTGTTACAGAACTGAAGAGAGCTCTCCAAGAAGCTTGGAACCGCTTGAGCCCACAACTCATTCATCATCTCATAGCAAGTATAGTAAATCGCTGTGCAGCGTGCCTGGCGATCATAGGTGACCACACACCTTATTAAACTGCAGCATCAGTATTTTATTTAATGTTTTCTTTCATTTTTTCTTTAAAGTGTGAATCCTTGCTATGCTCAGTTTTCTTTCAAACTGCTACTTTGGATAATAAAATTAATCATTATCATTCTTTTGATTTGCTTCCTTATTTTATAACCATTTTACACTCGCATATCACGTTTCCCACCCTTCTGATTTACAGTTCCTTCTTTATTCCCATAATCATCAATTATGCTTAACTTTTGGACACCAGTATATATATATATGCTTTGGAGAGAGGGCGGCATTTTCCATTTTTGTCCGGGGTGGCAAAACTGCTAGAGCCGGCCCTGCAGCAGTGGTCACATGTAGAAAACCCTGGTCAACAACTACCTCAAGAAAACGGGTCCAATCACGCACGGGTCTCCACCGACAGAGAAGACCGACGTGTTCACCATATGACAGGGGAACATTGTAGTGCATCCACAGCATAAATTATAGGGTTTTTTTTTGGCATCAGAGTGACACAGTGAACTGTAACAAATCAGTCGTTTGAGAAATAGTTGCCAGCCAGGCACCCAGTTGTCTTCATATCAGTAGCTCCAAATAACTGACATCTGCGACTTCAGTGATGTAACGCTAGGGATCATTGGAGAGCGTAGTGGCTACATGTTGTGTTCTCCGATCAAAGCTGTTTCTGTCTTGGTGCCAGTGATGGCTTTTTATTGATAAGAAGAAGACCAGGTAAGCACCTGCAAACAACCTTACTGTGACCTACACACACTGGGCCTGAACCTAGAGTTATGGTCCACTCTCGAGGTTTATTCAAAAACCCTGACGGCAAACTTGTACGTCAATCTGGCGATTCAAACTGTTGCACTGTCATTAAAAACACATCATACAAGTTGTGTTTTCCATTAGGATAACGTGCGCCCTCATACCCTCTTGCATCCCAACATACTCTATAGCAGGGGTGTGTAACCGAAATTACCTCACGGGCCACTTCGTAAAAACGTTATAATCCCGGGGACCGTATATATAAAAATATATATCTTTATATTAGATTTGGACATATTACAAGCATTTAATTGGGGGATAATTTAAAACAGATTTGAAATAGACAATATTATTACTGTTTTCTTTGTTTTTCATGGATACAAACATAGATAATATAATAATTATAATAATGCAATGAATCAAATATTGTGTAATTTATTTAATTAGTGAGATATTTTTTTCTTAACTCTTTCATTTAGTTTTTTCAATTCGACCTCAATGCGTGTTTGTACGCATGGTAATTGATGTTGCCGGTTTTATTCCGTTAAGTTTGAGGTTAATTTAGGTTTGATAAATTACATTTAAAAAAAGATTTGCAGGAACAGAAGCAACGTGATAAAACAGAAACAGTTATGGGATTTATTTGTTAAAAAAACTTTATAAACAAAAAATTGCACAAAATAGTCGTATTTTGTAAAGCTGTAATGAATCTCGTATGCCGCAACATTATTCGAGGTGGACCACATTAAGGACCCGGGCCGCGAGTTGGCCATCCCTGCTCTATAGAGTGTCAACGTGTTAGCTTGATCCGCTAGGTCACCAGATCTTTCTCCAATCGAGCACGAACGGCATTGGACGGCAACGGCAGTGTCTTCTACAACCAGAGTTAAACACCCTTATATTGACTGACCAAACGTGACACGCATATAGTTTCCTCTCACAAACTGGTATCCGGTACTTGTATGGCACATTGTATGCACGTTTGCAAGCTTGCAATTAAAATTCTGGCAGTTATCCCTGTTTTTATTGTACCATCATTTCCCATTTGAAATGGCTCTTCTCGCGCTTACATAAACCTGTGATCTTGAAACCTTAATGAATTAAATATGTTAGCTAGACAAATATATACTCTGCCCAAGTTTCATTAGTCTACAACTATTTTCTTGGTGTTGGGATTTTCACCCCATCAGTGTAAAGTGTATCCGAGAGTATCTAAGCATGGCTGTGAGCTAAAAATGAACTTTTTTGACTTCAATAGCATTAATTTGTTCGAAATAAAATTTGTGCAAAAAAAACGCATGGGAGAAATTTGTGCAGATTGCAATAATACAGATGTATGGGGAAAAGATACCTAGGGCTGCTACATGACTCAAATCCATAGAAATCATTGGGGTTGCATTATTGGTTCAAGATCTTTTTGTCTCACGTTGGATTTTTATAAATGGAATCCATCAAGCTTGGGGCTCCTGGCGTCCGTCAGGTCCACCAGCCGCTTAATTCGACTCCGTGCACTTGTAGCGAAAAAATGTTTTTAATTTCGCCTCCGTTCTCCCTTTCATTGTAGTCTTGAGCTGCGCGAGCCAACCGTACCCGTTTTGTGTACACTCATGAAGCTATGAACTATGATCAGGAATGATTTAGTTCCTGACATTTGCATACGCATTACCTTTATAATGAATTGCGTGTTCCTCGTTCCAATCGCATTAACCCATTTTCTACAATTTCAGGGCTATCTGCTTAAAATTTACATTGTTGCTTAAGTTTTACTCTCAAGTGTATCCGCTATCTCTTAGAAAAAAAACGTAGATTAGGAGAAATTATTTTTTTCTCACATTTTCCGTTAGCTGTACGCAACTGGTTTTTAATCTTCTAACTTTTTGGGTGTAATAAATGTAATTCTAAAATTAGAATACGCGAGAGCCAGCACGAAGCGCTTATGCTCAGTCTGTTGGAAACAAAAATCCATGTGCGAATAAAACAAATCGAGAAGCCCCGCTTTAAAAGAGAGGAAAGGAAGGATTAAATGGATTATTTATTCAAAAAGAAAATGTCATAGAAATCCTTCAAAATTGGTGTCAGAATCCGAGTTTGCAAATAGTTTGTAAAATTCTCATTCACTCATTGGGATGTCTTAATGCATACAGTCATCTCGAGCGGTTAGTTTTCTTCCGAGCTAACTTTTTTTTTATCATGGCATCTTTCATAATTCAAGGGTTTTTCCCCCTTTCTATTCATGAACATAATTCTTATTTACAAAGAATTATGTTTATGAATTACTTATTAAGCAGCCATACTGTGAGAATTTCCCGCAAATCTCATTAGTTGTAATTTGAAATTGATTCTTTCCCAATAGTTTTCGTTAAAAAAATGGCTCAGAAAATAACAATAGGACACGTTTCTTCAGGTCACAGGGATATGGATCTGCAATAGATTCTCCATCCCCTATCTGATAAAGTATTTTGGCGCTAACAAGTGGAAGACCTGAGTGAGAAAAAACAAAGTTCACTGAATTAGTTTAAGTGATCTGATTGGCTGGTAAGGTAATGCAGGCGAATGACGTCACAGTCTGGGGGTTAGTAGTCTTCTGATCTCGGCGGAAAAAAGTCCTGAGAATTTTGACAATCAACTAGGAGCTGTAGTAAAAGCAATGTTATTGGTTGATAGCAATAAGTGAGAAAGCTCTCTAATGGGCGTTTAATTGCTTTTTAATATTCTAATAAAAAAGTGTGTTCTTATCAGTACTTTAAATTTTTAATTATTTTTAAAATTTAAACAAATGTTTGGCGCAGTATGGCCGAATTCGGCTCTTGCGCCATAAAACCCCCAAATCACTCACTCACTCTCTAATGGCTGCCCTGAAGTTGGAGAAATTGAAATAAGAAATTGCTTGCCTGGTGGGTGCAGCGATGAGAATACTTTGAAAAGTTATGAAAATTTAAAGAAATATTAAAATTATGGAGTAAAAATTTAGAATGTGTGTGTGTGAAAAGTTTGCATTCACCGGTGGTGAATGCAAAGCAATAATATTAAGGGGGATTATATGAATCCAGGAGTATTCTCCTGGGTCTCTTAGTTTTGTCATTTAAGTGGTAGTTTTGAATGTCTATTAAATTTAGGTTATTGGTATTGGGGAGATAATTAAAAAATTTAATTGTAAGAGTTTGAATAAAGTTTTTAAAAGGTTGTATATCAAGGACTTTACAGATGTAGGAGTTTCTGGTGTATCTACCAGCTCTTGTAATATTTCTAAAAAATGAATTTTGCGAGATTTTAAAAATTTTAATATTAGTGTTTGCTGCGTAACCCCACACAGGGCAAGCACAACTTAAAATGGGACGCAAAACAGCAGTGTAGAGAAGTACCTTATTGTTGAAAGCCATGTCAAAATTCCGGTTAATTAGTGGGTAAATTAATCTAAGCGCGATCCGGAATTTATTTCTTGCGTGTAGAATGTGATGTTTCCAAGTGAGTGCTTTATCTAAAACGATACCTAAGTATTTTGTACTCTGAGACCAGTGGAGTATAGCGTGGGAGGTGTGCATGGCTTTCTTTTAATAGTAAAAAGCACAGCAACCGTTTTTTCAACATTGATTTTTATCTTTCAAGTATTAAAGAAATTTTCCAGGAGAGCGAGTGTGATTGTGTTGTGATTTTTGTAACTGGCCGTGATACATGTGCCGTCAGCATAAAGATTTATCATTGTTTGTGGATGTGTGAGCATGTCGTTTATGTAAAGATTAAATAATATTGGGGCCAAGGAGGGACCCCTGTGGACAGCCAATATTTATGTTGTGTGTGTCAGAAAGTATGTTGTTGATTCTGACCTGATAGTACCTGTTCACAAGTTAAGAATTTATGATATGAATTAATGAAGGAGGAAAGTTATACTTAATCAATTTATAAATGAGACCACCTACCCAGACCCGGTCAAAAGCCTTCTGGATATCGAGAAAAACAGTTCCAGTGGATATGCCTCTCTGAAATCCAGCGGTAATTTTTTCCGTGAGTCTAAGCAGGGGATGATAAGTAGAGAGATGTTTAGTGAAGCCATTTTGGTTTGGGTTAATTATGTTAGTATCTGAAATATAGGAGTTAATTCTATTGAGAATGATATGCTCTGTAATTTTACTTAGGGCTGGTAATAAAGAAATTGGCCTATAACTTTGAGGGTGACGAATGTTTTAACCGGGCTTTTTAATGGGGAAAATAATGGCAGTGTTCCAGTTGTTAGGACAGTGCCTAAGGAAGATAATTTTATTTATAAGATAGGTTAGAATAATGATGGTTTTAGTGGTGAAATTTTTAATCATTTTATTGGTTATATTGTCTATTCCTGTGGACTAGTTGATTTTTAGTTTACTTATGTAATTAGAGATTTCATCTGGATTAGTAGGAGCTATAGGAGTGGAGGGGGAAGGGAGAAAAAGTTTTCCAGGGCATTTATGACGTCAGAATCAATTGTAGTGTTGAAATTACTTGGTCTGTGGTTTTCTGTGAAGTTGTCTTTAAGAGTGTTGGCAATGGGGTTTGTTTTCTGGTCGTCGGTAATAGCGACGCCAGAAGCAGTGTTTAGAGCAGGAACATCTGTGCGTTTTCTTTTGAAAATTTTATTCATGTTCCAAAGGCTATTATCCTGACTGTCGAGAGCTTCAAGTTTAGCTTTCCATGTGTCTTGCGAGTGTTTTTTGAGCTCTCGCTTAATTTGTGCTTGAAGTCTGTTTTTTTTTCTGTTTTGTGAATTGAATTAAATGTGGTTTGAAAAAGTTTTCTAAAGGGTGTTTTTTTAGAGGTATAGAATTTTAAATTGCAATAAAACAATGATGTATTATTCGATTGACATGAATTTTTTTTTATTCGAAAGATAATCTTGTGGCATTACATTCTAAATATGATTTCTGGCATAGGACTTCCACAGCTGGCTCGGATGTAGTCCAATCTGGACGTCCAATTTTCGATGACTTTTTCCAACATTTGTGGCCGTATATCGGCAATAACACGGCGAATGTTGTCTTCCAAATGGTCAAGCCTTTGTGACTTATCCGCATAGACCAATGACTTTACATAGCTCCACGGAAAATAGTCTAGCGGTGTTAAATCACAAGATCTTGGAAGCCGATTCACAGGTCCAAAACGTGAAATTAGGCGGTCACCAAACGTGTCTTTCAATAAATCGATTGTGGCACGAGCTGTGTGACATGTTGCGCCGTCTTGTTGGAACCACAGCTCCTGGACATCATGATTGTTCAATTCAGGAATGAAAAAGTTAGTAATCATGGCTCTATACCGATCACCATTGACTATAACGTTGTGGCCTTCATCGTTTTTGAAGAAGTACGGACCAATGATTCCACCAGCCCATAAAGCAAACCAAACAGTCAGTTTTTCTGGATGTAACGGTGTTTCGACATACACTTGTGGATTAGCTTCACTCCAAATGCGGCAGTTTTGTTTGTTGACGTAGCCATTCAACCAGAAGTGCGCTTCATCGCTAAACAAAATTCGCTTATGAAAATCGGGAACAACGGCAATCTCGTTTTGGGCCCATTCGACGAATCTACGCCTTGCTTGATGATCGTTTTGATGAATTGCCAAACCCAACTGAGAATAAATCACTTGACAGCTGTTAAATCGGTCCCCATCTTGGAAAGTAATGCCAACTTAAACTTCTATACCTGGAAAAAAACACTCTTTAGAACGGTTTTTGCGAGAAATCAGATCCCTGATATGACTTGGGGTGCATGTGTGTCGAGTGTTTCTGATTGGTTGTGAGAAGGTAGAGTGGGCGGAGCATACGGCATCAGAAAAGTTAGTGATTTTTTCCAAAATAACCGGGTTGTTGATATTAGCATAATTTTCAAGATGAATATTATTATTAAGGTGCTGCATAAAAGAAGGCCGACAGGTGGTAATTACTGTAGGATTTTCTTGATGAATTGGGGTATTGAAAGAAAAATTTAAGAGAACAGGATTATGATCAGAGGATAACTCAGCTAGGGATGCTATCGTGAATGGGAAGTTAAAGTTTCCAGTTAATGCAATATCTAAAGTATTTTGAGAGTTATACCCGTACCTGGTAGGGGTATCGAGATAAATTATGTCAAGATCCACAAAATCAGCGAAATCCTTTAGCTGAGTTCCTCTGGCCGAATTGTGGGAGCAATTCAACGTATTGTGTGAGGCGTTAAAATCACCAAAATCACACAGTGACTGTTGACCTGAAGGATAGTTTCTAGATCTAGAGTAAAGAGATAGTTATCAGAGCGGGGAGGAATGTAAATAGAAGTTATTGTAATTGGGTCTAAATTAGGAGGGTTGAGCGTGACCAGGGTTGCTTCACCATGATGAAACTGGGGAGTAGGAGTATGAAAATGAGGTATAGATTTTTTAATGAGGATTAAAGAGCCGCCGTAGGCTTGCCCTTTTGTGATACGATCATTTCTGTAACATTTATAATTATTAATGTTTATGTTGTGCTTAGGCCTCAGATGTGTTTCCTGAACTAGAATAACATCGGGACTGTACTTCTCTACAAATAATTTAAATTCATAAAAAACTATTTAAAATACCGTTTGCGTTCCATGAACACAAACTCAGGTCAACCATTAATCGACTATTCATAATCATCATCCGTAATAGCCTCTACTAAGACGTATAACTCGCGTTTTTTAGTTTGTTTATTTTTGATTGATTTTCCTTGAGGGGGATTTGGATTAAAGTTCATATTGTTAATTTGTACAGTTAAGGCTGTCAATGCACTAATAATTCCTTGTAAGGATTGGATGATAAGAATAGCATTAGGATTTTGGTTATTGTTTACATTTACATTATTTTGAAGGGGAATGATAGTTGATTTTTTGGCCTGAGTTTGAGAGGCAACAGCAGAAATCCCACTACTTCGTGTGGCCGCGGTAGCCGAGTGGTATAGGTATCGGATCGTGGCTGGCATTGTCACGAGTTCGAGCCCAGTACCACTAAAGACCCGCCGTGTAGGGCAGCGATGCACGCTAAATCTGTCGAGAGCTGAAACGTCCACCGTTTGTGTGGTGTGGTAGTTAGGAGAGGCCATGCTAGCTAAGGTGTCATCCACGTCACTTGACCATGGTTCAAAATTACGTGGCCCGTCGCCAAAAGCCCTCGTGTAGCTGAACAATGCGACGTTAATATTCAGTCACCCACTACTTCGTGCCGCTATCTGTTGATTGTTTTTGGAGTTCGAATTGGTAGCTTTTTGATTTGGGGTTGTATTTACATAAGAAACATTAGGTCTAACAGTACTATTAATTACGTTAGTGTAGTTATTAGTAGACCCTTTTTGGGTTTAGAATAAAGCGGGCATTTGGCATAGTTTGCCATATGTCCAGCCACATTACAATTAATACAAAACATTTCTTCAACGCGTTCGATTGCACATTCTTGCGTTTGATGTGTTTCACCCCATTTCAAACATTTAGATTTTAAGTGGCAGTTTTCTGCCGTATGATTAAATTTGTTACATGAGAAGCATTGTGTGTGGGGGGGGTTACCCCTTTGCTCTCATATCCTTCGACGCGGACAGTTAAGAAACATAGTTTATTTAGGTCAAAATATTTGCATTGTGTACGTTGCGGGGTAGAGAAACTAGGTAAACTGGTAGGACCTGATTTGTGATACGTCCAATTAGTTGAGAAACTTTATTTACGGTGAAGCCGAGTTCTGTTAGTTCGTTTTCTATTTCATCGGTTTTAGTGTCGCGGGGTAATCCTTTGATAACTATTTTGATAGGGCGTTTTTCCTTAGGGGTGATGACGTAAAATTCGTATTTTAAGTCCTCAAGAAGATGAATTAACTGATGGTGTAGTTCGTTAGTATTGGTGTAGAGTTTTAGGTACTCGCCGGTGAGTTTACCACGCGTTGTTGGTAAGTTATCCGTAATCACTTTCATTTGCTGCTTGTATAAGTTTCCGTAACTTTTAACATTATTGAAGGAGGGACATAATTAGGTTTAGCTGCGTTTGAATTAGGTGTGGGAGCATTTAAGAGATTTTCAGTAGGTTACAATGTTTTGATTAGTAGTATTAGCCAATTCAGTAGTAAGGTTTTCTGCCGTTTCCTGGGATAAAACACTAAATTTATTTCCAAGCTCAATTTGAAAATTTAATTGATTATCAATATCATTAATTTTACTGGCTTTACTATGAGGAGGCGTGGTAAAGCCATCCGATTTTTCTTTACGCTTGGTTGGGAGAGATTTTTCAGTTTCCATATTAATATCATTATTACAATTATTTTCATTATAAAGAATCATTATCGATGGAGTGCTACTAGGGTAATCATGATGTGGGCAGCCATTAATATTACAAGGGGAGAGAGAGCTGTACTCACTTACCGCTTGATGATATGTCTGTAAATTCATAGAGGCTGTTGAATAGTTCCTTCACGTATGGGTTTTCCGTATCGTAAACTACAGAGGCTTTCAGGGCGTCAATGGTGAATTGCTGTCCTCGTACGAATGTAGGGTATTGATCTACTTCCTTGGAAAGTTGCTGCAGTCGTGAACAGTTCTGGGTTGGCGTGGGTGAGTTAGGCCTAGTCGATGTCCTTGGTTCCATATCCAGTAGAATGTTAAAGTCGATATCCGAGTCGAAAAAGTTAGGGGGGAATTACTGTGTCTGCTCTAACAGGTTAGCCCTGAAAAGGGCTGTAGATGACAGAAGCGCTATCAATAGGGAAATAACTTGAAGAAAAATTGCTTTTGATAAACACAATAGTTTTGCTGATGTCTTCCGAATCAAACATGTAAAAATGTCAACAATAGGACATATCTTATACATTTTTTTAAATCTAAAAAAATAATTTTTCTAGTGGTGTACAAGATAACAAACAAATGGGAGGAAAAAGTGCTAAATTTAGAAAGAGTTATCAGAAATAAAACTATCATCGTTATAGCGTCTAGCGCTTTACTTTATTATAATTTGATTGGAAAATATTTCAACCCCTTTACCTGCTTGGCAACATTTTCATCTTCATGGCGAATGTGTTTGCAAGTTACCATAAAATCCAGCGTATATAACGTGCACCCTCCTTTTCTATGAAGGATCTGGAAATGTATGTATGCCAGTGTTTCTCAAAGTGTGGGGCGCGCCCCCCTGGGGGGGCGCGATGACCCTACAAGGGGGGCGCGAGCGTATCGAAAATTTAAAGATTTTTTTTTAAAAAAATAACCGGAAAGAGAAGTAAAACAAAATGCTTTCTTCCATAATAAAAAAATACACACAACAACACACTGACATAATTTATATTTATTATCTAGCTTTTTTCCGTCATCAAATAGCTATCTTTGATCCCAAAACCAAATTAAAGAAAAAAAAAAAACATTTTGTTTTATTTGCTGTTTTTCCTCAATGAGAGATTTTTTATTACGTTTTAACATAAAATATTACTCGTTAAAAGAAAAAACGAAACCCAGACCCTGAGAAAAATTCTAAGAAGATAAACAATTCACCGCTGTAATTATTATTGAAATACTGTACATTAGTTGTAGAAAAAGAAAAGGAAGTCATGATTCACTTTTCAGCCAGGCTGCATAGTACGTTTGCTAATCCTTTGATTGACCTTCAATCTTATGGTATGGTTATTATCAATATTAGTTCCCTCCCATCTTTCATGCGTTTGCTTTTCGCTTAAGGAAATTGTAAATAATTGAGTTTTGCGATATTTGGAAAAAAGAATTGATTGGTTTAACATTTCTGTAGGATAATTGAAAAGTGTCTGATTTGCGTCAATTATTATGGTCTTGTACTTTTAAATAATTTTAGTTCAGTTTTATTGGATTCTTTCTCAAATCATCAAAGAATTGAATAGTCCTTGAAAGAAGGTAAGTATACTTTCTATAAATTAAAATATTCACTAGAATTCCGATTTGTATCGTGTACAGTAAAAATAATTCTAAACAAATGATTGGGGTGACTGAGTCCCCCCGCACTACCATTAATGTTAGTATCGAGTACGCGCATGCTCCCGGGTTAAACTTTTTGAAGTCTTCTCGCTTTAAATGTTAAAAAGTAACACAATTATTCTTCATCGGAATTTTATATTCTTTTTCATAATTTAACATTAATTCTAAATGCTAATTGTGTGAGGTTTAAAATTACAGTTCTTTTAAACAGTTATTTACAATTATAGCATTTATCTAAAAAAAATCATTTTACATTTTTGTATACAATGTCGTGCACACAGTTTTACTCTCCTTACAGTTCAGCTATTATATCAAGAATAATGTTTTATTTTTTAAAAAATGAACTCGTGCGAAGAGTCGGTGTTTCAGCCAGTATACGTTTGATGTATCAGTACTGAAGAAGGTATTTTATAAATAATTTCTTATTACTGAATTTGGCCGCGGTAGCCGAGTGGTATAGGTATCGGATCGTGGCTTGCCTTGTCACGAATTCGAGCCCATTACCACTAAAGACCCGCCATGTAGGGCAGCGCTGCATGTTAAATCTGTTGAGAGTTGAAACTTTTTCCCGTTGGTGTGGTGTGGTAGTTAGGAGAGCAGGTTGCCAGCTCAGGTGTCATCCACGTCACTTGACCATGGTTCAAAATTACGTGGTCCGTCGTCAAAAGCCCTCGTGCAGCTGAACAGTGCGACGTTAATATTCAATCAATCAATCTTATTACTAAATTAAGAACAAGTTTAATAATCCACGGGCTTTTCTTGTAGAGGAAAGTTTTTCAAAGGAAGGTTTTAATATCAGAAATTGACACTTAAAGAGTTATTTTTCTATATTTAGCTGAGATCTATATTTTGTCTTCAAGGGATCCACTGCAGAAAATCCGGTTTGCAAAAGGTAGGATGTTGAAAATGGTAATAGTATACGAAGTGCTTTTGTTTTCAGTACAGATAATTCCTCATCCACCTCTACCCCTAATTCAAAGAGCGATTTATTACAAAATTGCCTTTTAATTTTTCACTGCATGTGAAATCTATGAAGATTTCTTCTTCGGAAGTTGAGAGCCCTTCTGGGGAGTATCTTGAAATAGATCCCTAATCCACTCGTAACTTGCTACCAAGCTGTCCTCATCCAGAAAATACTTTTTAAAATTCTTTGCCAACATAGCTAAATGATTTTACATGTTTTAAAAACAACTTTCACATGTTGTTCTACAGATTTGTAAGTTTTAACACATATCGATCTGGGGCTTTTTTTTTCCATCATTTACTTCAGTAGTGGTAAATCCAAAATTTAAGTATTTTTGTGAAGATCGCCTTGATTTAATTTTCGGAACCATGCTCGTTCGTCTGTGTACTTGTTGATTCTTTATTATGGTCGAATGTTTGCTTACGACTTAAAAATGTATGTATGATATTGTTTTAATCTACTGCCGTAAATACTTAATTACCGTGAATTACAATTAACGTGGAAATTAAAAAATGTACATTCAAGCTAGATTCGGTAGCTATAGGAGTATCGAGTCGACCAAAACTTACTGGAATTGTACGAGGAAAAGCATTTTTACATGTTTTGCGCAGACGTCCGATAGGTTGCCCAGACTCACGCAAACGTACCCTATAATGCCAGATGTGATGGATATGATAGAGAGCGACATTGACTAGACTATTTTTCTAATGACATTTGTGCTTTGAGAAATGAATGCTGAAGGAAATAAATCTTTAATTAAATACATCATTTTGCGATCTGTTCCAATTTAAAAATTAGAGAAAGAAAAATAACATAATTCTAAGTAATATATATTTTAAGTAATTTTCTTAAAATATACATTACTTAAAATATACACAAAATTTAATATACTTATCGTATTAATTTGTACGGTTTATAATTAAGATCGTATTGTAACTTTAGCGTCTCTTTTATTACAGTAAATACATTATTGTTGTACAGGGGGCGAGACAAAAATTATGATTGAAAATTGGGTCGCCAGTATTGAAAGTTTGAGAAACACTGCTTTTAATGTATGAGTGGCGCACAGAGTATTTTAGGACTAATTAATTAATACTAAATTAAGAACAAGTTTAATAATTATTAGCTACTTCCATGGGCTTGTCTTACAGAGCAAAGTTTTTGAAAGGAGTTTTAAGATAAGAAATTGACCCTCTGAGTTCATTTTCTATATTTAGCTGATATCTATATTTTGTCTTCTAAGCAACCACCGCATTTTGTAATATGTTCCAATTTAAAAATCAGAGAAAGGAAAAATAACTTAGTAATTATCCTATTACTTAACTTTTTTTTTGCTTAAAAGTAACATATACAAAATGTAATACTTATGTCATGAATTTGTACGGTTTATAATAAATATTGTTGCTTTATCGTAAAAGTGCATTATTATTGCATTCAGTAAATTATTATGTATAAGGGGGCGCGATAAAAATTGTGATTGAAAAGGGGGGCGCCAGTATTGAAAGTTTGAGAAGCACTGATGTATGCTACACTCTGATGTTTTGAAGTAATTTATTAGCGGCATTATCCCAGGATTTTGAAAAAAAAAATAGTATATTTCTAGAACTGAAACCCTTTATATTCATTAGGTATGTCATTTCTATTGAATAAACAATATTCCGATCTATGAATAAGTCGAACTTTATCGAAAAAAATATCCGTGTAACTTCATTTCGCACTCGTCATCTGCTCTTCGAATTTTTTTTAAAGGTATAGTGCTCTGCTCTGCTGCGACACTGATGATTTTTTAAAAGCACTCCGCTTTGCACATGAACTCGATGAATGGTGGCTGCTTATACAGATGACAAAATGATTATTTGTACACCACTTTTTTCTTCGTTTTTGATGAAATAAATACCCATACTTTAGTTGCGAATTAATCATGAATTTCTTTAATGAGTCTAGTTATTGTGTGCAAATTATTTTTCTTTTTAAGTGTAAAAGTAAATTGTACTCTGGAAAAGTGTGAAAAATCGTTGCAAAAAGAGTATTTGTACAGAATTCTTTTGGTGTAAGTATGGCAAAAGTTTTGATTAAATTTTTTAGATTCAACGTAGTTTTTCATACGTTTGTCTTAGTTTATCAATAATATTTAAATAGTTTCAGATTATATTTAAATTTACAGATATAATCTTGAAAAGTGCTCCTAAAACCAAAGAATTTTCTTTAGATATGAGAAAACATATTACAGAGCTCCACAAAGAGGGAAAATTTTTCCGGGAAATAGGAAACATTTTAAAACTGTCATTTACAAGCGTTGGTTACATCGTAAAAAAGTATTTAGAGACCGGCAGTGTTGAAAATAAGCCCAGAACTGGTGGTCCGAGTAAATTGACTTCAAGAGCTAAACGAATGACTGTAAGGTCAGCAACAAATAAACCAATGACATCGGCTCAAAATATTGCCAATGAACTTCTGTCATCATGTAACGTTTCAGTGTCTGCTCAGACAGCCAGAAATGTACTGCACAGCGCTGGTCTGAAAGCCAGAACTCCCAGAAAGAAACCTTATATTAGTGAAGTAAATAGGAAAAGACGTCTAGAATTTGTCATGAAGTACAAAAATAAGCCCATAGATTTTTGAAAAAAGGTTATTTTTTCTGATGAGAGCAAGTTTGAGATTTTTACACCACCAAGTATTCGAAAAATTTGGAGAAAAAATAAAACAGCTCTTGAACCCAAAAATGTACTTCCCACTTTAAAACACGGTGGCGGAAATGTTATGATGTGGGGATGTGTAGCTTATAATGGAGCGGGTAACTTATCATTTATTGACAATAAAATGAATGCTTTAGGTTATATATCGATGTGTTGCGACGTAATTTGTTAGATAGTGCTAAGAAACTGAGCATGGAGAACACTTTTATATTCCAACAAGACAATGACCAGAAGCACACCGCTATAGTTACTAAGACCTGGTTGCTTTATCGTGCTCCAAGGCGACTTGAAACACCTCCGCAATCTCCAGATCGTAATCCTATAGAAAATTTATAGATGCATTTGGACACTGAAGTTCGGAAAAAAAATGTAACAAGTAAAGATAACTTAAAAGAAAAACTTTAAGAAGTTTGGAACTCCATTGACACAGAAATCACAAGGAAATTGAGTCAATACCAAGGCGTCTTGAAGCAGTTATAAAAGCCGATGGACTGTTTACAAAGTATTGAAATTTCATTACAGTGTTGCATATATTTTGTTAATGTTTACTAAGCAAGAGTACAAATAATCTTTTGTATAATTTTTTTTTAAAAAATTCACTTATTTGAAATAAATGCTTATTTTTATTTTTTATTGTGAAAGAGTCTTATTTTTTAAAACAATTCAAAGTATCTCAATAACTTTTAGTTATATTACTTAATTTATTTTTGAAGAGCATACAAAATTTTAAGTGTACAAATAAACATTTTACCAACTGTATATGCTTCAAAACAGAATCTCCAAGCGATGTTGCTGAATGATGGGAAGAAGCTTCCAATCATACTTGCTCGGCATGCTCTCTACATGAAATAGACATACCACAATCTAAAAGAAATTTTTTTGGAAAAGATTACAGCAAGTATGGCTGGCAAATCTGTGCAGGCCATTGGTTACTCTGTTGATGGGTTTTTAGCATTAGCGTCGCTAGTCCTGAGTGGGCCCTGCACCAAAATTCCTAGGGAGGCCCTTTTTCCGAAAACGAATAAAACGTCACAATAATAAAAAATATTTGAAAGTGTTCAGGACCATGATTACATATATGAGATCACTTCAGGGAACACTGTACTATATGTGAGATTACGTTTTGCCCTTTCTGAGTCCCGTGATCATACCAGTGTTGTCTGGATTTAGAATGATTATGAACCATAAATGTTGGCGTATTTTATTACAGCAAAGGTTTTATATGAATTTTGAAATAGAGTTAGGCTTAACAGCGAAAATTAACTGGTCCTGAACGGGTTAAAAGAAGGTAGAGAAAATATAGGTACTTAAATATTATCGCAACAATGCCAACGTTCAAAATAATTCACTAAGTTGTTGATCCTGATTTTCCATGCGTTGTACACGCTAACCATGGGCCTCCATCATATAAACTTGCCGATTTGTTTGCGATAATATGCAAGTACAAAAATTAATACAGCTTTGGTACAAAAACTCCTGTATGCAGGTATGTTGTACATGTGAGTGGAAACATGCAAGAAATCTGTTCAGTTTGACATACAGGAAGCACCGCAATAATAAAACAAGTAATTCTTTTAAAGATATTGCATTTTTTCATCTAGAGCAAGATTTCGGTGGAAATAGTTGGAAAAATATACTTATTGACATGAATATTTTTTTAACAGATTAAAGCATAGATGAAGAAAGTTTCTTCTTTTTAGTTACTGAGACGTTGAAAACTAATTCGTAATGCTTGTCCCGGATTGTTTCGGTGGGGGGGAAAAAGCGAGACTTGTATTTCAGAAAATTGTCATAATATTTATTCATATTCAATTATACTTGTCGGCTATTAATATCAAGTTCTCTTCCATGGAATTACAAAAGCAGCGAAAAACAAGATAGGTAATAGAAGCCATCCTTAAATGACTTTTTTTATATATGTATATTTCACGTTGGAGGGGGAAAGGAGACAGCTTATCGTTTTTGAGTATTAAAATTAATGTTCTAATTTGATATCGGTACACTACGTACCAAGTGTTGTTGACAATTGTCAAGATGGGCGATAACATTACAATATGGTTACCCCAATAGCTTTAAATTTGTTCTGTGGTTACCATCCATTATTTTTTCTATTATATTTTTAATTTTATTCTTTTATTTTTTTTGTATAATATTGGATATTATTATAGTACATGAAAATGAATTTTTTACTGATTTATATATATTTCTGGCAGTATCCTTATTAATTTCAGACAATTTTAGGTAGACTTTTTTCGACATACATTTCCATGCTTCCCGTTGTCTAGATTTCAGTTTTAGTTTTCTGTCATTTATTCATTAATGGTTATTTCAAATGTTATTGGTGTTTACTAAATATTTTATTAAAAGAATATTACGGCTCCACTTTCAATTCTTATGGACTAAAAGGATTATTAAATTTGCACTTTGTTTTCTAATATATATATAATCTTTTTTTTTTCAAAAAAAAATTCTTATATTTGATTGAGATTTTGCTTATTTTGGCCATTATGAAATGTGATAAGCATGGCAGCAAAATGAAAATAGTTTACAGACAGGTTAAATAATTTGACAGCTGTATATTTTATTGCAGATGTTGATAACGTAAATTTGCTTGGCCACGATAGTAAATCTATCGGAAATCATTCTTTTTTCACTGGCAGCAAATTGTAATCTTACTTCAACTTTATTTTTAATTAATGCATTTTTAAATGTTCCTTGGTCAATGAAATTCACATTAATAAAACTTAGAATTTTGGATACATTGAAAATCATTCGAATTATTTTCAATCTATTCAAATCCCACGAATATATATAAAAAAACATTTAAAGAATTGGATTTATAACATTTCACCATTAATCTTTTCACATGCTGATAGGGATTCCTTTTTTTGATTTGAATTTTTTTTAGTTTTTAACAGTTATTATTTTTCCATTTTTCTTCTGCTTCCTTTCCCGGCATTTCTAAATACCTTGTGTTCTATTTCTTTAAATCCAGCGATGCACGTTGAATTTGTCGAGAGCTCAAACGTCTTCCTGCTGGTATGGTAGTTTGGAAAGGATGGGTGCCAGCACAGGTATCGTCCTCATCCCTTGACCATAGTTCAAGATTACGAGGTCTGTCACCAAAAGCCCTTGAGTAGCTGAACAGTGCTATGTTAATACTCTCTCATTCAGTAAGACATGCCTTCATGTGTACTAGTTAGAAAATCGTATTTTTTAAATTCTTTTACCTTGTTTCTAAATTATGAATGCTTTATTTTTTAATTTGCATTAATTTTATTTCTACTTGTAAGCTAAATCTTCATTTTAAATATTTCAATTCATAATTTATTTTGCACATAGTTCTGATTTTTTCTTTTTTTATATTTTATGGATAAAAAATAATTTACAAATTTCATACATTTTGCACTTTCTGCCAAAGACTATTTGATTCACATTGTAGTCTTTATCGTCATATTCAAAACAGTCAGACGGGGTAGCATAACACTACATATATTATGCTAAATTTTGCAGATAGTCGTTTAACCCTTTATCTACCGACGGTACTTACTTTAAAATTACATAGAATAACCATTTTTACGAATAACCTGACGATACTTAGCAGAAATATTTTTTTTAAAACTACTCTTCCAAGATATATGACAATCCGAGTTCTATGATGAGTATTTTAGCGGGGAAGGCGAATAGTTTTATGGCAGAAATTACGTTTTCAGCTGACAGCGTTTTTGTTCCGAAAAATAGTTAATGTCAAAAGTTAAGTGTCTTAATTTGTTCGTATGTTAATGAAGACCTTAAAAGATAATTTATTTTAAGTGAACAGTGTGTAGAATTAATTTTACAGTTGAATATCTTTTATTAATTAATTAGCTCTAACGGATTAAATTCTCCAAAGTTGAGAATTTTGTTTATGTATATCCCTTAATTTTCAATGTAGTGATAAAAAAAAATATTGCATGAAAAAAAAAACTGCAGTAAATCATAATGCGGTAGATAAAGGGTTAAAAACTATGTAATTTTGAACACTTGCAGAGATTTTACTCGAATTAGGATACTTTTAAGATTCCTCTCGGAAGCAGCTACCTATAAATTCTTCAGTATATAATTTAGATGTGACTCATGTATACTAACAAGTAATTTATTTGAAACAACATTGTTTGAAAGGCATTTTGACTCATATTTAGTAACTCCCAAGACATGCTGTTGATTTGATCAAAGTAAAACAAATCTGTTTAGTTATGTACCTTTACACATTAGAACTTTCTACATTTAAAATGAAAATTTGATGTATATTACATTAAAACATAAGCTAAGCTATGCTATACAAATAAGAATGGAGTTGACTATAATATGGATTATATATATATATTGATAGTGTTTATAAAAAATTTTTAAAAAAAAACTCTTATTGCTAAAGGCGTGTTGTTTCAAAAATCACACTTATATATATCCTTGTTGTTTTTCAATGTCCGATACGTATGTGTACAATTTTTAGAATTAATATTTCAAAAATATGATTTGTTTTATTTTTCTTGTTTACAGTTAATCATTAAAAAAAAAGCTGTACAATAGTAATATGGCTAGATAATGGTTCGATTGGTCCTTAGATGTCATTTTTTCCTTCTAAATGGACGCTGAAAACTTCTCTTAAAAACTCTTTCCCGTTGGTTAAAAACGTGCATTTTAAATGTAAAAAGGTACTGTTTTAGTTGTTTTTACATTCTTCTAAGGACTAAACTTTTTAAATATTTTAATTTTTGATTTAAAAAAACATTAACTTAAAAACTACAATGTTTGTTTTCTTTGGTGATAGAGTATAAAATCGGTTAATAAAGAATGTTTTTTTTCCAGGTATAGACGTTTAAGTTGGCATTACTTTCCAAGATGGCGACCGATTTAACAGCTGTCAAGTGATTTATTCTCAGTTTGGCTTGGCAATTCATCATGAATAGACTCACGCCTAAACAACGCTTTCAAATTGTGCAATTTTATTTCGAAAATAATTGCCGTTGTTCCCGATTTTCATAAGCGAATTTTGTTTAGAGATGAAGCGCACTTCTGGTTGAATGGCTACGTCAACAAACAAAACTGCCGCATTTGGAGTGAAGCTAATCCACAAGTGTATGTCGAAACAGCGTTACATCCAGAAAAACTGACTGTTTGGTGCGCTTTATGGGCTGGTGGAATCATTGGTCCGTACTTCTTCAAAAACGATGAAGGCCACAACGTTACAGTCAATGGTGATCGGTATAGAGCCATGATTACTAACTTTTTCATTCCTGAATTGAACAATCATGATGTCCAGGAGCTGTGGTTCCAACAAGACGGCGCAACATGTCACACAGCTCGTGCCACAATCGATTTATTGAAAGACACGTTTGGTGACCGCCTAATTTCACGTTTTGGACCTGTGAATTGATCTTGTGATTTAACACCGCTAGACTATTTTCTGTGGGGCTATGTAAAGTCATTGGTCTATGCGGATAAGCCACAAACGCTTGACCATTTGGAAGACAACATTCGCCGTGTTATTGCCGATATGCGGCCACAAATGTTGGAAAAAGTCATCGAAAATTGGACGTCCAGATTGGACTCCATCCGAGCCAGTCCTATGCCAGAAATCCTATTTAAAATGTAATGCCCCAAGATTATCTTTCGAATAAAAAACAATTCATGTCAATCGAATAATACATCGTTGTTTTATCGCAATTTAAAGTTCTATACCTCTCAAAAAAACACCCTTTACAAAAATGAGCTAGATTTGTAACATATATTACAATGCATTTTTATTTCCATCTGGATGGATTAAAAGGGAGTCCCAGTTCATGAATGTTGAGAGCAGAGGTTGTGTATGAATCGATTGAAGCAAAATAATTCATAAAAAAATACTTACTCACCTGGGGGCCTAATGAGAGTTATTTTAGTCGGGTTTCTAAATTTTAGATGTTATTTTTTTCTTCATGTTACATAATATATAAAGAAACTATTGCTTTCTTACTTTATGCTTAGAAATTTTTAATATGAAAAGTCTGTTATTCATCATGTTTCCAAAACTCTTAATGAATAATATTTCCAAGATACTTATTGAAAGACTGATTTTAAATAAAAGTTAATTTTCTGTTTGTATAGGATTTTAAAGAAACGATATATTGCTTCTAGAAATATAAATATAACTTTTAATGGACCAAATTGCTTACGCATTTGTTTAACTATTGCATCGAATCTATTTTCGTTATTTTCAAACATTTAAATTTGAGGTATAAGTTCAATTGATTGATTGATTGATTGAATATTAACGTCGCACTGTTCAGCTACACGAGGGCTTTTGGCGACGGACCACGTAATTTTGAACCATGGTCAAGTGACGTGGACGACACCTGAGCTGGCACCCCCCTCTCCTAACTACCACACCACACCAACGGGAGGAAGTTTCAGCTCTCGACAGATTTAACGTGCATCGCTGCCCTACACGGCGGGTCTTTAGTGGTACTGGGATCGAACTCGTGACCAGGCAAGCCACGATCCGATACCTATACCACTCGGCTACCGCGGCCACAGGTATAAGTTCAAAAATAATACAGTTTATGATCACATAGCAGTTGCATTTTTTAAACCAAAAATTATATTTTTGTTGGAACTTGCGTATCACCGCAAAAATATTGGCGACATTATATAAAACGAAGTACATGGTTGCTAATTCAGCGCGTACGAGGCAAGGCGAACTATCTTGAACGTTGGCACTTTTGCGATGATACGCAAGTACCTTTTTGTAACACAGTAAATGCAAAAAGAATTTAGATTTTCGAAGTTAAGTAGTAAAAACTTCATATAATGTTAATTAAATAATATATAAAATGGAAAATAAAATGAAATTTGCAACTTAGGTATCACATATTTAGATCCCTTTAAATTTGAGTTATGATATATTATAAATTTGAGTTAAAGTGTAGTATAGGGAGGGGGTGGGGGGCACTTGGCGCAGTCCTTTTTTCTGGTGATAAAAAGCGGTCGCCAAGGTACTTTATGCGAAATTATTTATTTTAGAATGAATTTGTTATCTCACCATGACATTTAGATAAAAATCGCCAAATCCAAAGTGGCCCTCCTATACTAAACTTGAGCCAAAATTCGTATTAGATACAACAGTATCGAAAATAAATACCATACATACTCATATTTGACCCATTATGAACTCAATAATGAGTGCATTACATACTCATTTTGTTTCATTTTCAATTTTGAGTACGTACTTGTTGCCAAAAATGAGCATGTGCGTTTCTCAAATTTGCGTATGTTTGCATCGGAGCTATTTTGAGTATGTGACGTATTCAAAAGTGGGAATTTTGAACTCAATTCTGAATAACGGCTTTTCGTAGTCTAAGTAAAAGGGTAGTTTCAATTTCTTTTCATCCATGACCAAACTTCTTGCTTACATTGTACTATAAAAAAAGCAAATTGATAACAGAATAGATAATTTAATTGATACAATTTCCCGCCAAATTTTTAGTACACATTTAGTACACAAGCAAATGCATCGCCCTGTCTCACATCATATCTGACTTCGAAAAACTCTGAGAGGCTGTCGCAGGAAAATGATGAAATTAGGAATTTCATCAACCCCTAAGGGAGATGTTCAAATAACATCTCTCTTCAAGGTCATTTACCTTTTAAAAGTAAGGGATTTAAACAAATCCCTGATCTGTTTCAGTGAAATAATATTGTTAAGAGCTTAAAAGTTTTTATTTAACAAATAGGGTGCATTATTAAACGTAGAAGGAAGTAATACAACAATAGTAAATTAAATCAAATTATTTATTTGAAACTTATTAACAAATAATTAGAAAATTAGGCTTATGTGTAACATTGTTCCTCTTGGTTGCCTACACACTAAAATATCAATCCTATGGTGCCATTTTTTTAGATTTGGGGTTGATATTTAGGGGTTCGATAGTACTACCTGTTTGGTTAGGGAGTACAAGGACTTGGCCCCCTTGACAGCATTTTGCCAATGCAAATCCTGACTAGTTAATTTCATCATTTCACTTAAACAGTTCAGGAATTTGATAAAATCCCTTACTTTCATCAGGGAAATGACTTTGAAGGGATGTTATTTTAACATCTCCCGTCAATTGATCATATCCCTCAGGGATTTGATGAAATTCCTAATTTCGTCATTTCCCTGCAACAAGGCAACCAGAAAGCATTACACAGGAAACAGTCCTTTATCACTACTGCTCTTTGAAATAATGGAGCATTTCATCAGTTAAAAAACAATAACTTATAACTACAATAACCTTCTGCTAGTCGTATCATGTTTTTCCCAAAATATTTCGAAGAAACAAATTACTTCACTTAAATCCTACAAACAGAATTGAAATCAGCATGAAAAAAAAAACATCAGAACCAATAATAATAATTAAGATCTTACAATAATATATTTCATAATGAAAATTGAACCAAACAAAAACTAGGCAAAAAAAAAAAAAAAAAAAAAGTGAGGGACTTTTTGCCATCCTGTAATTAAACTGAAGAATTTCTCATGGGCGCACAACGGTGACAAATAGGTTCTTGTAGCTGAAATATGAATCCACGTAAGATTATTGTACTTTCACCAAACGTTTGAAACAATTGCAGGCTTCATAAAAATTGTGTTTAGTATTGTCATTAAATACGTAGAAATTACACCAGAACTCAGTTTCTTCCCCCATCAAAAACTCATACAATAAATCAGAGGTTGCCAAAGTGGTGGTCCGCAAGAAAATTTTACTGGTCCCCAGAAAAATATGGAATATATTTTATAATGTTAAATGCATTGAAACCTAATTCATTACAATACATGAAAAGTTATAAAAATGCTACTTCATAGAATAACGCCATTTCACAGGAATGTATAATGCTAAAAGTTTGATATACTTAAACCCTTTTTTTTAATTGTTTTGTTGTACAGTTTTTGTTCATTTTATTATGGTTTATTAATAAAGTTTTCATAATTTGGTTATAATTAACAGTTTCATTTTATTAACTAGGTACGTTTTATGTGTTCTTAGATCACAATTTATATATATATATATATATATATATATACATATTTAACACTCTTAAAAAATCCTATTAGTGATTCGGCAGGATTTAAATTGTAAATGTACATGTCCATGAGGTCAAAAAGTTTGGCAAAAGCTGCAATAAATCAAGATCAGAGTACCAAAAGAATTCTGAATGTGATTTAATGAAAATATTATTGAAAATAGATTTAAAAAGAAACAGCCACAAAAAGTTTTATATACCACTTACAAGTTTAAATATCCAAAAAGGAAAATTTTTAGAAAAGTTAATTACAAAAATGTAGATATAAAGTGTTCTTGTGATTTATATATTAAAATAAAAACATTTTAAAAAGTTAAAAAAAAATTATTAGCCCCTTAAAAAAAGGCTTACATTTGTATAATTCAGATAATATATAAATGTGAATGTTACACAATTTGTTTTTGCAATATAACATTTTAGTTGTAGTTTTCCTAGCAGGCACTCTCATAATCAGAAACTTGGGTGAGGAAGTGACAAACATAGCACTTGTATTGGTCAATGATCTCCATTTTTAAATGCTAAATTTTACTCTACTAGGGTTGTATCGTAAACATGCTTATTTCTATTCATTATATGAAAAAAAGTTTCATGATCTAAAGAAGAAAAAAAAATAATAGAGTGTAATTAGGATGAAATAAAAAATTATTTGTTCTCTATATTATTTAGAAATAAGAGACTTGATGGAAATGTATTAATTAATGTCTAATTCTAAATAGTAAAATATACAGAAAGAACAACTTAAGTACAACACAGCATTAATCCATTCAATTTTTTCACACACAAATTAAATAAGAAATACTGTTAAAATCTTCTGAAATATAATACTCATTTTTAAAAATATTTTATAGTATTTCTAAAAAGATTAATCCTGTTAATTTTGTGATGAGATTGCACTTCATAAAATTAAGTTTCAATATTTATTTTGTTATCAACCAATTGATATTTTTAAAAGAATGCCTGCTATTTTGTGAATTTTATTGGCAATATATTTTTAGTATAATGTCATTTTTAAAAAGTAAATCACTCAAATTTGCAACTGAAATATAAAATGATACAACTATAATTTACAAATTGACAAGAACATTGTTATGGTGGCCTTGATAATGTAGACAAAGAAGGATCAAATTTGATAAGAAATATACTGAATCATATATCAGAACATATTGATAGACTTGTAACTATTAGAAATGGACTTCATCCAGAGAACTTTAATATTGAATTCCAGAATTTTATACACATTGCAATAAATATTTCAGCTACAAAATTTTAAAAATTACATAATAAAATTGTAAATATTTGTACCATTCTAAACAATATTAAAATAGTACAAATTGACAATGACAAATATCAAAGTGAAAACAAGATTATGATTCAAGTTTGCATATTTTAATTCTCTGAAAAAAAATGCAGTGGATGGACAATTTGCAATAAAAATAAACACATTAAAAAGTTATCAAGACCAGCATATCTTTGATGAAAGAAATAAAAATAAAGAAAAAAAACTATATTCTCAGATGAAAAAAACTTATTTGTACATAGATATAGGCAGATTTTGAGTACACAAGACAATATATCTAAATTGATGAAATTTTTTATAAAAAAAAATTATCCTAAAAGATCAATCTCTATTAGAAAGGAACCCCAAGCAATATTATATTTATTGAGTATGGTTTCTTAATTGCATATCAGAAAATGCACTTTTTATACAAGAATATCTTGAATTAAATGCACAAAACACAAGTTATAATTAAAGTATCCTTTTTCAGGAAGTGGGGAATGGAGCAATTTTCTGTGATTTCAGAAATCAATATTATGACAGTGATGAGTACAGGTGAAAGGATTCATGGGATAAGGATACTCCACAAATCAAATTATTTTTTAAATGCATTTTTTCTTCATGTACTATTTAATGAGTAAAAATTTAGAGCCCTAAATCTCTCAAAGAAACATTTAAATATACAATAATGTCTAAAATTAAGGTTACAAACATTCAAAATGCCATATCTTACAAAGATATTAAAAAGAATTTGATAATGTAAGGTAAATAGTAGTAAGAAAGATTCCACAGGAATTAAGTGTAAGACATATCAATAGTGATCTGAGGGAATTCGCTATCACCTCTCTACTGTGTCATACATTTAATGCCCCATATCAACACTGTGCAGGTGCTGTGGCTAATCTTCATCCTTTTGCAACCCCCTCTTGATGATGGAATCCCAATTTCAAAAATTGCCATAATCTGGAGATTACCATGTAACACACTTGTGCACTCCCATCGCAATTTAAGCGGCTCCAAGCCCTCATTGCAGCCGAAATTCATGCGGACGGTGCTTTCATCGGAGAAATAGAAATTCACCAACAAATTTCAAAAATTCAGAAAATTATCTGGTATTTTCTCCAAAAAAAAAAAAAAAATCACTGCTTAATTGACACTGATGATATCCTATACATGAATTACTCTTCCAAATTATTTAAAACAGCAGCTTTTAAAATAACACAGAGACAGATATTTTGCTTTATTATAAAAATGTTTTGCACTTTAATTCTTGACACCGATTTATTTTGTGTGTGTGTGAGAACTTATTTTGTCAAATAAGGACACCATGCATTTAATTTTTATAGAGCTTAAATAACAATGAAAATTAAAGAGCATTAATTATATTAAATTACAAATGTATCCAATTGTAACTTTAAATCAACTTTTTACAAAAACTGTTTCAAAGGATTGTAAATTTTATGAATTGAATACATGACGAATTTAAACATTTCATACTTGCAGTTTTTGATTTTGATAAAAGATGATAATGCATTAAACATGTTTCACTTAATTTTAAGATGATCTTCCAATAGTGTTTTAATTACTATCTGACTCTCAGCATAAAAAAAATTAAAAGTTTATAACCATGTCAGAAGAAGAGTTCAATGAATATTTAGAAATATATTTTATGTAAGACAATATATATGTATGAAATTTTTATTCATTTAATAAAAAGGTACTTAAAAGCTTATTAATAATTTTATGGCTTGGTAACATTTTTAGATAAGAAATTCAAAACTGCTGAAAAGGAGAAAGGGAGTGCATATATTACTATATATTGAAAATTGAATTATCATACGTAGAAAATCCAATATATTACCATTTTTTAAAATTCCATGTCAGAAAAATTTATTGTGATTGAAAATGGAAGTGATTCCAATCAATAAAACTTGAGTAAAACTTAAATTATTTTTTATGCTATTCAATAGCTAATTTCAGGAAATTTATTTTGAAATCACACAACTGAATTAAGTTTTCTTAAAAAATTTAATACAGACACAAATAAAAAATGCAAGAACATTCACATAGTTCAGATATATACAACATAATAAAATTTAGAAAGAACAATTAATAACTGCTAAATTATTATTCAGTTACTATAGAAAAATAAATTAACTTGTCGCCTTTCTTTGTGAATTCTAGAAGAACAGAAAATAAAGGTTTCTATGAAAATGATTGTGACATAAATAATATCATTTGATATACAGTTTATTCTTCTCTAAGTAAGAAAAAATGATAATTTATTTTCTAGAGAATTTGTAATGAGCCTCTAGTTTTCAGAATCCCATTTTGTACTTTTCATTGTTGAATGGATGGAGGAAAAATTTAGATTCATCTCTAGGATATTTTCTTTCTTTAAACTGTTTGCACATTCCAATGAAAGATATTTATTAATTTTGGAATCTGGTATGCAACAATTAGAGAGCCATTATCTACATAATGTTTATTAATACTCAGATAAGTAGAACACAAAAGGAATTTATACTTCATTAAAAAAAATGAGCCAATTTGTAAACTTTTCATCGTATGATACATATCACAAATACTTTGGCTCTTAAGACTTATTGAAACCTTGAATCTCTATGCAAAAGTTAGCCCACCTACAACCCTTTTAAAGTAGACAGTATATAGCATACATTGTCAGATACTCATATAAATGGTAACACAGGGGTTGGCAACCAATGGCCCGCATGCCACATTTGGCTCTCAGTAGAATTCTCAGTAGCACTCTACACTCTCTACAAATTTGTAATGGATTTCTTATTTGACAAACATCTTCAGAATTTTTACATTTACAGAATTACGAACGCTTCTGAAAGAAAACTCTTTAGATAAATCTACAGGTATTTTGTAAATTATCTGAATGTCATTGCTGGAGATATTTAATTGTTTGAAGAGAGAAAATTGCATGTACTGTTTTCTGCCTTTTGTTTTACATATCTAAGAGAACAAATCTTTTCTCCTATTAAAAGTATTTTGAGTCCACAAAGTTCTTAACAGCTGAATGCTAAGATTCGTGTAAAATTGAAAGTCACACTTAATACTCCTGATTTTTCGATATGAAGGTAGAGCAGTACAAGTACTAGGTTCACATTAAAATTCTTATTTAACTATAATGAAGAGAATTACTTACATTTCATGTTGTCTCTTTCTTACTTTAATAAATATGTTTAAAAATACATAAAATATGTACAATTTAATTTTTTTTTATTTTTGTTGAAGAAATAGTTTTATTTTATGATGTCTATTTTTAAGTTAAGAAATATCTTTAAATAATTTAAAAGTAATATGTAATAAAACAATGAATCTACATTATTGACCTCTATTCTCAACTCTGCATGCATTATCGAGGGAATCCAATTGTTTCAAATATGTCTTACTGTGTGGCATGCTAAACAATATTAGATTGGTTTGGTACGCCACAGTTAAAAGGTTGCCAAACCCTGTGACCAAATAAATGCGTGACTCACAATATCACAAATTTAGGCAAAAACCAATTTGACTGACTATTGCCTTTTGACTAAAAAAGTAATGATAATGTTCGGAGGTAGATCTAGACATAGACATGACATAAAAATGCAGTCTTGACAATTGGTATACAGTTTGAAATTCTCAGTTTTTCTTAAGATATGTTTTGGAATAATATTTAACAATTAAAAGTTATTTAGATCATGATCTTATAGAGGATAAGTCAAGAATGAGACATGGCCCCTTGAGACTGAGGCCCGGTCTCAGTTGACCTATACCTTGAAATGTCCTTGCACAAATATCCATATATATATATATATATATATATATATATATATATATATATATATATATAAGTGATTGTTTTTATGTACTAAATATTCTACATTTTGAATTCTCTTTTCTATAGATTGAAAGAGATTTGGTAGAATTCTGTAACACTTATATATTAAAAAGATAATAAAACGTGCATTCAAACATATAAATCCCTTTATGATTATAATTACATTGTTCTGAGGAAATACAAAAATTTATTTTTAATTTGAGTGATTTTAATGTAGAAACATTAAAAATGTCCATGTTTTTTAATGAAAAGAAAAAAGATTGGTGGGATTTCCTACACTACAATTAAAATTAATGTAGAGAAAATGGCAGTGTGAAATTTTCTTTATTGTTTTTAAATATAGAAATACACAGGACAAACATGCATCAAAAATATAGTACCTTAGTGCTACTCACTTATGAGTATGATAATGGAATAATACTTATAAGTTTTATAAAAGTAAAAACTAGAGTACAATCAAATAATTAAAGCAATAAAAAGACAAATGATACATTTGAAATACAATTAAAAATAGTTATCCTACATAGACATCATATATATATATATATATATATATGTCAGGCCCCAGACCTGCTGGTAAAATGAGGAGGGTATCATCTCTTTAATAACTTCTTTATTGTTCTTCAAACTCATGAAATCCAACATAGCAGCCCTTTGGTGAGCAACCGGGTGGTACAAAAGACAACATCTCGGCGAGGAGTCACCAGCTAAGCCTTTTCAAGCATGCGTTTTCTTTTGTCAGTGCTCGCTCCACCTTTAAATAGGCTTATTTACCCACAAATCCATATGTGATGGTAAAGAGTTCACTCTATTTTCATTTATTACTTACTTAATTTTGAAGCTAAACTTTTCAAACCTGACAGATATAAATATATATATTGATAAATATATATATCCTTATTTTTTGTCATACCAATTGATTAGTTTATATAAAAATGCACTAGATTGGTTCCTTTCATTTTTTTCTATGACAATTAAAACATCAAGATCAATATGCAATTGATAATAATTAGTGTCACATAAAAATCGATGTAGACTCACAGTTTTAACTTCTTTTCCAGTTAAATTATCAAACAATTTGATAAAACCAAGAGATAATGGATCACCATAACAAGTACCAAGAATTCCAATTAAGTCTGTCTCATCATCATAATCAACAGCCATAATATATTTTTCAACTAAAAGATCTAAATTTTCCATCCTAGTTATTCTCCTCCCAAAAGAACTAAATTCAGGTGGATTATAGGACCTTATAGCTTCAAAACCCATAGAAAAAACTTCTTTGATTTTTAGCTGACTAGGAGAATTAACTATTTGAAAACAGCGTACAGCCTGTGCTTCTCTTGATATAATTCGATTTGAATTATCAGGATGGAAGTAAATAATATTAGGTTCATCATTCCATACATTACTTTCAACAAAACATTTCCGAGAAAATTTTTCAATAGGTAATTCACTTAAGACGAAACGTAAATGATAACTTGGACAAGCATACATACAGTGAAAAGGAAATCCTCCGAATTCAACAGTTTGTCCAGAGCTGCATACAGAGAACAGAAGAGGTGGAACAAAAAGAAGGTCACAATTTAAAGGGAGTCCGGTAGGATGCATTCCAACATATCCTGAGTTATAACAGTCTCCAAGATTGTATGGAGTTATAGTATCTAAATAAAAAAACAGAAGATTAAAGCTATTTAAAACAAAGAACAATATTACATACAAAAATATTCAATCAATGACAAAAAATATGTTCAACGAAAAAATGTCTTCTTAATGACATAATTACTTTAAATGGTAGGTATGCTTTTATCATTAAAATTTTAGGACATTTTTACATAATAAAGCGACTATAAGTTAGAGCTGAAATTTTAAAAGTACTAAAATAAAATATTTCAATTAAGTCTTCTAAATTCCCTACATGATATTAAATAATCCTAACATATTTTTACGTTTTTATTATTTTTTAAATTTTAAATAAAATATTTAGTAAATATATGACAAAAAATAATTATTAAATGATACATTTTATTAAAATTAATTTATTTTCTTTCGGTCACTTAAACAAAAATTTGATAAATATTTTCCAACTAAACAGCAAATTTTTCCTCCCCTTACATCAGGGATTCAAACTTGCAGTACGACCAGTATATCGACACATGATAATATATAATAAAACATCAAAATTTGTCCTCAAATAGTAAAAATAATAGCAGAGAAGAGATGTCAAGTATTAGGATGCAAACATTTAATTGTTTCTGTTATTTTATATATGTTTATTATAATGTATTATTTGAAATAAACCTATATTTCTATGAAGAATTATTTTTTTGAAGCCAACCTAAAGTTAAATCTTGTTTGTTTGGCCCAAGCTGTCTAACGTTTTTCAACTGTCCTTTTCAAAACTGATTAAAAACAGAGAACACGAGACTTATATAATTAAATTCTTCACTTTTAATATACCAGGGCTTCTGAAATACAATGTTTGCCAGAATAAAATTATAATTGCTTCATCTAAATAAGACACCCAAATCTGAGAGTCACCAATTCCTCACTCAAGCAGAGTTTTCCAAAGTATAAAACTGTATTTTAAACTAATCAAACATTCATAAACTAGCCTTGGTATTGATTCATACTTTTATACAAAACACATGCCTTTTATCCAAAAATTATTAGAAGAATTTTTGGTACTTTTCACCAGCGCAAATCTTGCCAAGTTGGTGCAAATGGAAACACACAATTTACCTGTAAAAAAATGCCTTTAATGTTAGTTCTTATTGGGTTTTCATATATTTTTTATGTATATGAAAAAGATGTGATAGATATGAAAAAACAGTCACTTGTTTTGAAAATATGGTGGTAAAAGGTTACCAGCAGGAATATTTTGTTTGGCATTGGTTGCAGGGATGTCTTTAGGCATAGGCCAACTGGGCCTGAACCCAGGGCCTCACCTTCGGTGGGGAATCATGATACCAATAATATGATTACCGTACATATTCTCTGAAAAACAAGGAATTTCAAACAGCATGTCAACCAGTAAAAATGGTAAGACTGTATTGTTATGTGATTGTCATTTTCTAGGCCTAGGGCAAGTACCATAAGCAATCATGCCAAAATACAGCCATCGGTAAAGCCGGTTTGTGCTTAGGTTTTTCCTATTGTGAGTCGGGCACACTTATTTGTTTCAAATTACTGCTTGAACGAGTATTTGACAATGCATGCCATATACTGTCTACTTTTAAAGATCTCAGGTAAGGCCTACTTTTGTATAGGGGCCCAGGTCCTCAAAAAATCTTAAAATTTCTGTACGCCCAGGGCCTCCAAGTGTCTTACAACATCCCTGGTTGGTTGTATCATTTTCAGAAACTTCATCACTTGTGATTGCGAAATGGAAAACTATTGAATTTTTATTTCTTTTTTAGAGGACATATCGGTACAACAATTGATACGCTAGTAATATAACATCTATCCTATTCATCTTTAAAGATGATAATTTATAGTTGTTAATTAAAATAAAATTCTTAAAACTTTGGGCACATACTTAAATATGTAGAAGATAATTTATTGATAAAAGAGCATGTGCATTAAAAAATTAAAGCTAGTCATTCCAGATAAGCTCAATACTTTTTCCAACTTCAACCTCTACCGTAATAATTAAAATTCCAATATTTTAATATTTTATTAATCAAATATATCAACAAAAAAAGAAAAATTTTTGGTTCAATTCTAAAAAATTAAAAAAAAATATTTATAAACTAAAAAAACTGTGCTAGTATATTATTACAACTGTCTTTGTGACATATTGAATGGTAGTCAATTCTGTACATGAACAAAATCGTGGTTGCTTGGAGAGATATCTTGAACATTGGTATTGTTATGATAGTAGGCAAATACTAACAAAAATTACTAATAATATATGAAGTATATTTATACATTGTTCGACATGTTTTCTTTTCAATGGATTTTATTTGTATTTATATTTTATATAGTCATCAAATGCTGCAATATACAGCCAACAGTGAAAAACTGTTCCTATGCTTGTTTCGAAACAATAATAAATGCATTTGGTGACATCTTTTTTATTTGAAAAATTTTGTTGGTGGTAAAATATGTAAACACCATTTTATTATTAGAAATAAAATTTTCAAAATAAATTCCTTCTCCCAGTAATTTGTCAAAAGCACCTAAAGAAATAAATTATGTGATACATCTATAAGATAAAAATTGATTGGTAAAAAAAGAAAATTCTTTATATGATACTAAATATGCTTTTAAAATATTACAAATCCTATAACTCTAAAATCAAGAAATAATATAACTATTTAGCAAAAATTATGGTGCTTGCATATTATCACAACCTATTGGCGACATTATATGAAACGAAGCATATAATTGCCAATTTAGCATGTAAGAGACATGCGAAATTAGGGTTGTCAATTTGAAGAGTTACCTTGAATGTTGGCGATTGTTGCGATAATGCACGTAAATACCAAAATAATTTTTCATATTAGTCTAGATAATTAAAAGAGGGAAAAAATATTACTTACTTTTGGCCAAGAGTTCATCAAAACTATATATATGTACACGATGATAGCCGATACCTATTATAAGAAGTCGATCTGCCACATTTGCATGTTTACAAGTCTTTCCAAATACACTTCGCTTAATTTCAAATAAAGCTTTAAATTCCAAGGGAAAAACTTTAAATACAGCTATATTAACAACAACATCTGATCCAGGAAGCATTTCGTTATCCTCTGGATCCAGTTTAGTAGTTAAAATAAACTGCTCAGCATACACATTCCAATCGCAATATTTGAATTTAAAATTACGATCCGAGCGCTTAACATAAACTTGATTGTATATAACACCAGAATATGGATTTCTCTGGAATAACCAATTATCTTCAGTTATATACATTATAAAGTTAGAAAGGCAAGTACATGGATGCAACTTGCATGTACATTCCATTTTAAAAACAGGAGAATTGTAAGATATCACATCTTTGACTTTTTTGGAGTTGCTAGGATCTGAGAGTTTTGTTGCACTAGGTCGACCTTCAGATCCATAAATAGTATAGGCATTTCGATAGTTATCAAAATATAAAATACCATTGTCATACATGATAGGTTTAGCTGATTGTTTAAACCAAGATGATTCATAAATTGTTTGATCTGATTTAATTAATTGAGACATAATATTGAGACTGTATTTGTAAGGAGAAGGTATTACATTCATTTCCCGATCACGTAAAGTGGATAGTATATTTTTATTCTTCTTCAGGCGAAACATGATTGATTTCAAAATAAATAATCAAATTCGAACTATAACAAACAAGCTTCTGTATTTGACACAAATCTTAGTCATAAAAAGCAGTTAATGAATTTCGGAGTAAAAGCTAATGTGAAGACATTCTAAATTATTCTTCAATGATAAAGTGCCGAGTATTTCAGTACTAAATTATTCTCATTCAAAACGGATTATGCGAAGCGATCCACTCACATTTGAATCTATATTAGCACCTGTTTGTTATTTAACACCTTGTAAGCAAAAATTGCTTTGTAGATTTAGTGCGAAAATATTAATTAAGAAGAAAATGATTCATTCTTATTTCATGAGACTCATTTACCTTCATTTTATGCTTTTATTAATAAAAGGAACAAAATTTCACCCGTATACAAAATATAACACTTTTTATCAAAAGTTCACGGAATGTGTCATTTTTTTAAAAAATATAGAAAGATACAAATTAGTGCTAATGTTTTTCACAACGCATGCTATCCTTTTCGATTTCATTTATACAATAAAGACCACTTTGTATCATGATGAAAGAGCTTCAAAAACAGTTGCACAAAACAAAATTCAAACAGTTTCTACTTTCGACAGTATCTAAAGAAAGGAAAATTTGCTTCGAGGAGGAGAAGGGAAAGCAACAGAGTAATAGAATTACTGCAGGGTTATCGAAGCAAGTTGTTACCTCGCTAAAAAAATCAGCGCCAACTTCAAACACGATTACAGTCTTTCAAGTGTTTCATTTATCCATGGCTTTGAACTAGTCAGATCAAATGCTCGAATTTTTATTAAAAAGAATTTTGATTACTTTTTTTAAAAAATAGGAGCATCATTTGAAATTATATATCTACAAACGCCCAAGCTCTTTTTTTAAATAAAATTTATTGGTGATTTTGTCAATTATTTTTATGGTTAGAAATAAGATTTTGGTCGAAAATTTTGTATTAAAAATTAATATTCTCAAATTCTTGTCTAATTAATAAATTTTATGTCTTCTACAAAATTTAAAGGAAACCCTTTACTTAAATAGGTTGAAGGTTTTATACCACAAAATTCTTTTTCATAACACAAGATTCATTTCAAAAGCATATCCTGGAGGGTAGTGACGCATACACACATTACTTTTATGCAAGAGATTATGTTGAAAACAGCGAAAGCCCCGAGACGTAATCTTTATGCTAAAAATGAATAATCTGGTGGTCTATGAGTTGGGTTTGAACTGTTGTGGCTTAAACTGATAAAAGTCTTTTAAATAGCAGCTAATATCGGTTTTTTATTTTTAATTAACTCTTTTATTGCTTATAGCACTGGTGAAGCTAGTTCTGAGTGGACCTGGCATCAAAATTCCTTCGAGGCCCTTTTTTAGTTGTGAAAGCCCTAGTAGAGAGACTATAGTTTCACATGTTGGGGCCCCATATCATTGATACGGTGGGAGCTACACCTCTGGCTTATAGCTTTCTTAGTATCACATTAGTATTTTGTATTCTATTCTTATGGTTATGCTTATTCTGGTTCCGATAGCAACGTAAAAGTACAGTTTGTTCTTACTAAGTTAAAAAAGAGTATATACGGTGATTGATACGGTGGGAGGCCTTTGGCTTATAGCTTTCTTAGTATCACATTAGTATTTTGTATTCTATTCTTATGGTTATGCTTATTCTGGTCCCGATAGCAAAGTAAAAGTACCGTTTGTTCTTAATAAGTTAAAAAAGAGCCATTGAGCGTGTTTGTTCTAATGTAAAATATTTGCTTTTTAAAATGTTAAATACTTAACACATTTCTAATGTTGTGAATATTGATTTTAAAATACTTTTTGAAACAAATAAAATGTATAATGAAATCATTATTGTAAATGTTTGATGCTCAATGGAACGCCCAAACCCCACCTTTGTGTACGCCACTGCTAGAAAACTAGTCAGTAGTAACTTTGCGCGAGGGGATCCACTCGGAAAACTATCCAAGAAGCAATACATTGTTTTTCTTATATTCATCAGCTCAATTCTCTATTTCATATATTTCCTCTCTCGCTCTTTTTTGCAAAGCAATGAACTACAACAATATAAATACGAAAATAAATTCGATATTCAATTTCCAAGTTTTGGAATCATTATCAATGATTGTTGTTTTAAAAAAAATCGTATTGTACTTCACGATTGTAATCGAAAGAATTCTGAATTAATTGAAAAGTATGACTACTTTGGAAAGTCATGAATCATGCAGTGAAAATACATGAAAAAAAAACAATAAGCATTTTATCTTAATTCCTACATGTTTCTTTTTCATATAACCTCTATAAAACCATATTAAATTTTAATTCAAAAGTTACGACAATATTGTAAACAATATAATGATATAGTAATTCCGAGTGAAACCAGCTATTCCATCATGGATTTTCGAAACTTGAAAATATTTCATATGAAATAAGAGTTGATTTCTTTGATCTATTAAAAATTTAATGAATAAGTCGCATTGATAAGGAGTATGATCTACACCCGGGGTGGGCATTACGTCGATCGAGAATGACTGGTGGACCGCTAAGATATTTTGGGGTGACCGCCTGAGATTTTAACAATTAGTAACTATATGCGGAAAATTCATGTCTGACAGTACGCAGACTATATATATATATATATATATATATATATATATATATATATATATATATAGTCTGCGTACTGTCAGACATGAATTTTCCGCATATAGTTCACGGTATATGTATATATATATATATATATATATATATATATATATATATATATATATATATATACCGCAAAATTCGGCGTATAACGCGCACTTTGAACACAAAAATAAGTTGGAAATTTAAGAGTGCGCGTTATACGCCGAATACAAAAACGGTAGCTATAAAAATAACAAAAAATATAGGTATAAAAAAAATTTACTTCTACATGTATCGAAATACTGTTTATTTAAAAGAAATGACTTGCTTTGTGAACTAAAAGAGTTGAAGTTCTAAAAGTAAACTATTTTTCAAAAGTTTGGGATAATACATTGAATAAATGACTTCAAAACATAAGAGCAATGTGTACTAATGTTTCAGATTTCTTCGTAAAAAAGAGGTTGCGCATTATACGGCGAATATACCTAAAAATTAAAAAATGCATCTTGAAAGTATGAGTGCGCATCATATACCGGATTTTAAGGTATATATATTTAAGTCTTCTACTGACTTTAACAACAAAAACTAACTCTAGATAAAGTGTTTTATTTTTTAATGTATTTTGAAAGGTTTCATAATGAATGCATCATTTGATATAGTTATATTTGTGGCTATTATTATTGCGTTTTGCTTTTTAAACTCGCTTTTAAAAGTGTTGCTTTTTATTTTAGTTCTGCAGCACATATTTCCGTAATTATTATTAAGTTATAATAATACCATTTATATAACATACCTACCCGCCCTCCCGACGACATTGAGCAGTGGCGCACACAAGAATTTTTCAAGGAACGGGAGGGGGTCAAGGGTTGAAGGTCTACCATTTTCATATCATACCTCAATACGCAGCCAAACATATATTTTTTTTATTTTGTCGATTGTCGGGAACAAAAAACAGCCCAAAATTAAATTACTGCTTAATAGCATTAATTAATAAAAAAATACTAACAATAAATACTTACTTACATTTTACGTACTATATACTTGAGATTATAATGAATCGAGAAAAAATCAAGGGTTATGAGGGAAGGTCTGGGCCCATGGACCCTTCCTCCACCCTTAAATGTGTCACTAACACTGGGTGCCCCGCAATACCTTAAAAAAATTAGAAGTTGCTCGTACCCTGAAAAAGTCAGCCCACCCCTGATCTACACTACCAAAATTCGTAGGTAAACAAACGTATGCATGTATCTATCTATCTATATGAGGCTATTTTCCCACGAACTGCTCAACGCAGAAACGCACCAAAGGTACAAAAAGATTGGAAATAATCTGAGAAAGCCATTGTGACTATTTATATCCCGATATTACAATTAGTTAAAAAGATATTAATTAATAACGTTAAAGTACACAATTAGTTTGCTCCTGTATGCAGTATGATACCCCATGGGCTGTGGGCATCAACTTTTCATCCACGCGACCTAGATTTGAGGGCATAAAAGATTGACCACCAAACTCTTTCATAATAAAATTAGTTTATTATGATCTCAATTTATATTCAGCAAAACAACACTAGACTAAGAGGCTTATGATCAGGAGTGATGAGACATAAAGTGTAATTCTAATAAATAGAGCAATAAACCATCGAATCTTTTTTTGATGATTTCCTAACTAAAGGGTGTTTTTTTAGAGGTATAGAACTTTAAATTGCAATAAAACAACGATGTATTATTCGATTGACATGATTTTCTTTATTCGAAAGATAAACTTGTGGCATTACATTTTAAATATGATTTCTGGCATATGACTGCCATGGCTGGCTCGGATGTAGTCCAATTTTCGATGACTTTTTCCAACATTTGTGGCCGTATATCGGCAATAACACGGCGAATGTTGTCTTCCAAATGGTCAAGCGTTTGTGGCTTACCCGCATAGACCAATGACTTTACATAGCACCTCAGAAAATAGTCTAGCGGTGTTAAATCACAAGATCTTGGAGGCCAATTCACAGGTCCAAAACGTGAAATTAGGCGGTCACCAAACGTGTCTTTCAATAAATCGATTGTGGCACGAGCTGTGTGACAAGTTGCGCCTTCTTATTGGAACCACAGCTCCTGGACATCATGATTGTTCAATTCAGGAATGAAAAAGTTAGTAATCATGGCTCTATACCAGTGTTTCTCAAACTGTGGGGCGCGCCCCCCTGGGGGGGCGCGATACACCTACAAGGGGGCGCGAGAATATCGAAAATAAAAAGTTTCAAAAAATTTATTTACTAGAATGAAGAAAAAAACTAAAAAATTTCTGACATAATAAAAAATATACACATTTACACTGAAATAATATATATATATATATATATATATATATATATATATATATATCTGCGATTTTACATGATCAAAAATAAAAAGCTTTTACTTCAAAACCTTATTTTTAGCTATCTTTGATACTATAACCAAATAAAAAAAAACGTTTTATTCGATTTGCTGTAATCCCATGATGAGAAATTTTTTTATAACGTTTCCTTTTCAAAGCGAAAATGCTACTCTTTTAGAGGAAAGACAAAATCCAGAGCCATAATCAAAAACATTTTATGAAGATAAAAAGTTAATCACTGTTATATATTATTGCCATCAGCTGTAGGTAGCAGAATGTATTTGCTGCGGTTTGACCTTCGAGCTTACTTGTACGGTTAGTTACGTCCCTGCTCTTATGTATTTGTTTTTTCATTTAGGGAAGTTTGAAGGATTACTAAGCCAAGCATAATGAAAAACGTTTTACATAATTTTTTTAGAACATCCATATCGTAATAAATACACTTTTAATCCGGGAGCGGTCACGTCGAGCACACAGTGCACGAAATCGGTAATTCTGGCAAAATTGTTTAATTGTTACCAATGGCCCTGACACACTATCCTCCTGTTTGACAATCTTAACGTGAACTAAAATATATTTGTCACATATCTCCCTCTTTTTGGGAGTGACAGACGTTTTTTATGATCTTTAGGTACTTGTTTTGTCTGAGTTCCCGGTGTGATAACTTTTTTTCCGAAATGTTTTCTGTGTCCTTGAAAGTAGGTGAGTATATTTTCTGTTTATGAAATTATTCACTGGAATTACGATATTTATTGTATACTATAAAAATAATTATAAAAAAAGGACTGGGGTGACTCAAATAACCCCGATCGACCATTAGTATCGAGTGCGTGCCTGCTCCAGGGTTAAAACATGTTGAAGTATTTTCACTTTAAATATTAAAAATAATACAATTATTCTTCATTGGAATTTTTTTTATTGTTCATTATTCAACATCAATTCTAAATGCTAATTCTTTGAGACTTAAAATCACAGTTCGCTTAAAACTAATTATAATTTGAGCAATCATTTAAAAAAATCATTTTACATTCTTGTAAACATTGTCGCACACTTGGCTTTATTCTCCTTACAATTAAGCGATTATATCAATAATGTTTAATTTTCTTATAAATGAACTCGGGCAAAGAGCGGGTCCTTCAGTCGGTACTTCCATGGGCTTGTCTTACAGAGCAAAGTTTTTCAAAGGAATGCTTATGATTAGAAATTGACCCTCTGAGTTCTTTTTCTACATTTAGCTGATATCTATATTTTGTCTTCTAAGCAACCACCGCATTTTGCAATATGTTCCAATTTAAAAATTAGAGAAAGGAAAAATAACATAATAATTATCCTATCACTTAATTTTTTTTTTTTTTTTTACTCAAAAGTAACATGTACGAAATTTAATACTCTTGTCATGAATTTGTACGGATTATAATAAAGATTGTTGCTTTAGCGTCAAAGTGCATTATTATTGCATTCAGTACGTTATTAATGTATAAGGGGGGCGCGATAAAAATTGTGATTGAAAAGGGGGGCGCCAGTAGTGAAAGTTTGAGAAGCACTGCTCTATACCGATCACCATTGACTGTAACGTTGTGGTCTTCATCGTTTTTGAAGAAGGATTCCACCAGCCCATAAAGCGCACCAAACAGTCAGGTTTTTTTTTCCAAATCTGATATAAAGGTACATATTTTTACTTGCGGCCCACGAGATTATAATGTTTTCCGAAGTGGCCGCAAGGTCATTTGAGTTGGCCACCCCTGATCTAATGGAATATTTGGAAGACATTTAAAAAAGATGTAACGTAATTTTGAATACTTGTAAAGGCATAAAAATAAAATTGCAGTGTATTAGCTTTAAATTAACTAGGAAGGGTATACAAGTAAAAAGGTTGATATATATAAAGGGTGTTTTTTTAGAGGTATAGAACTTTAAATTGAATACGATATATTATTCGATTGACATGAATTTTTTTTTATTCGAAAGATAATCCTGTGTGCATTACATTTTAAATATGATTTCTGGCATATGACTGCCACGGTTGGCTCGGATGTAGTCCAATCTGGACGTCCAATTTTCGATAACTTTTTCCAACATTTGTGGCAACAATAACACGGCGAATGTTGTCTTCCAAATGGTCAAGTGTGTGGGCATATCCGCATAGACCAATGACTTTACATAGCCCCACAGAAAATAGTCTAGCGGTGTTAAATCACAAGATCTTGGAGACCAATTCACAGGTCCAAAACGTGAAATTAGGCGGTCACCAAACGTGTCTTTCAATAAATCGATTGTGGTACGAGCTGTGTGACATGTTGCGCCATCTTGTTGGAACCACAGCTCCTGGACATCATGATTGTTCAATTCAGGAATGAAAAAGTTAGTAATCATGGCTCTATACCGATCAGTATTGACTGTAACGTTGTGGCCTTCATCGTTTTTGAAGAAGGATTCCACCAACCCATAAAGCGCACCAAACAGTCAGTTTTTCTGGATGTAACGGTGTTTCGACATACACTTGTGGATTAGCTTCCCTCCAAATGAGGCAGTTTTGTTTGTTGACGTAGCCATTCAACCAGAAGTGCGCTTCATCGCTAAACAAAATTCGCTTATGAAAATCGGGAACAACGGCAATCTCGTTTTGGGCCCATTCGACGAATCTACGCCTTGCTTGATGATCGTTTTGATGAATTGCCAAACCCAACTGAGAATAAATCACTTGACAGCTGTTAAATCGGTCGCCATCTTGGAAAGTAATGCCAACTTAAACTTCTATACCTGGAAAAAAACACTCTTTAGAATCCGCTCTAGTCTTAAAGCTTAATCTAAACTTTCTTACCGCTATTCCACGGCGAACAGCTACGGTCCTTATATCGTCAATGTACTTCTTGATCCAACTTGATCCGACAAATGGTTAATTTTTTAGTTTAGAACTTCACTTATAACTCTCCTGGCACTCTCCTAGAACTTCACTGGCACTATTAGACCTCCTCATTAGAACTACGGGAGCCTCCTCTTAGAACTCTTAGAACCCTTCGCGAATACTGAAGCTCCAATATATACATTTCCTAATCTACATAATCGCGTTCACTTCTTGGGCTGGTTGGAAAGAGTTGCCATTCTGGTCCCAAAGATTTCCCAAGAAGTTTTTTAATAGAAGGCGTGATAAAGCCCTGTCACAGCAGTTTATTCCGCTAATACGCCAAAGAACCCGACGGGGAAAGAATTAAGGCATTTTTATCATTTTTAAAACTGCAATGCTGTTTTTCGCTTCAAAATCAGACAAAAAATAAAAATAATTTCTGAATCGGAAAGATAGTTTATTTCGCCACAATACGGTATAATTTTTTTCCCAAAATAACGATATTTTACATTTTTTACAATTTTTTCTAAAATGAGTCAATTTTGACGCGTTTTGATGAGAAGTATATATCATTTACTTTGTGTGGATTTCTTTTAATCATGATCAATTGACCCTCAGTATTAAAAAAGTCCATAATTTGTTCTTTTACAATAAATGATTTAAAAAATCAGATTTTCAATTTTTTTTTCTTTTTTTAGGATTTTTTTAAAATTATTCAAAATCTGAATTAAGCATTTAATATACTTTCACCATTAGAAAAAATAATCGAACAGAATTTTTTCCCCGTATATCAAACGTTATTATTCATGTTTTAATTAAAGATTGAAAAAATTGGTTGAAAATTACGGATTTAAAAAAACACTTTTGTGTTTTCCGTCTAATTAACTATTTTGAACATGCGTTTGTGTTTCTTACAATTTCTGTTTGAAAACTACCGTTGTTTGCTAACGATGTATGATGTTTGGAGTCTTAAACATAAAAATTATGCCCTTAAAAAATTAAAAACTTCATCAAGAGCTGCGTTTTACAAAACACGCGAACAAAACCCCCTTGCTTTCATTTATTTTCATCAGAGGCCCCGAACACCAGCCGGGGCCCCAAGCTGATGGACTTCAATTATAAGTTCAACGTGCAACGAAAAATTCTTGTTCCGATATTGCAGCCACGATGATTACCTGCGATTTGAATCGTGCAGCACACAACTAGTGTTGCCCTCATATATTATATGTGATTGCGGTTGAAATCCGTTTTTTTGGGGGGTCGAAAAATGTTTTCCAGAACTTTGGTTTTTTCAATATATGTTTTCGGTTCCAAGTTTTTAAAAAAATTTGATCCGAGATACTAATGGCTATAAAACACTGCAAGTGTTTAATTCTTTCGAAAAAATTTGGCATTTGAAGGTTCGGGATTTATTGTTATCTGCATTTGGATTTTATATTTTGAGAATGTGGGGAAAAAGAGATCCAAGTGTGTAAATATTTTGTATGCTTAGGATCAGTTTTATTTCAGTTAGAATGACAGAAAGAGTGAAATATTTTTAAGTGAGATTGAGATTTTTCAAAATTCACGAACGAATCAAATAGTGAAAGAGAGGAAAGTAATTTTTCGAATAAAACTGTAGAGGATCTTTGGCTACTGAAATAATTGATTACGTTGATAATTAAATACTTCTATAAGGTCTGCATTTTGCTGGCATTTTTTACCATTGGTCATTTTAAATTTGATTTTGCAAAGTTAAATTTTCAGGCTTCTCGTTTTTCAATTTTAATTTTTTAAAAAATTATTTTTTTTTTTTGGTTTCATAGAATCATTTTTTCACTATATTTGCTTTCATATGTTTAATTTTTGAGAAAAACACGTGTGTTTCTAGTTTGATAATGTTTTCATTTTAGTATTTCTACATTTTAAGTTTTTCTAATTCAAAGAAAGGGAACTATGGATAGGGCCAGACATCTGGGTGGTGCGGGGGATGCTATGCACCGGGGCCCCAGCATGATCAAAACTAAAATGTACTCTTGCACATGAAAATTTGACAATATTCCTATCATACGAAATGTGCATTTTGTCGTAAACGTTATTACCGTAGACCTCTGAAATTCAACAATCAGCAAACGAATTCTTGAAACCATCTGGAGTAAGCATATAGCGTAAAATCCAGCGTATAACGCGCAGTTTTAACACCAAAAACAAAGTTCGAAATTTATGGATGCGCATTATACGCAGGGAATAAAAATGATAGCATCAAAAATTAAGCAAAAAAAAGGTGCATTAAAAAAATTAGCTTTCTACATATATCGGAATATTGTTTATGTAAAAGAAATGGCTACCTTATGAAGTTACAGGGTTGTAGTTTTAGAAAAATGATATATTTTCAAAGTCCTAGTATACTACCTCTAATAAATGACTTCAAAACATATTAGGACTGCATACGTACATTTCAGGTTTCTTCGTAAAAAGGGGGTGCCCGTTATACGCCGGATTTTATGGTAATAAGAATTAGTTTCAGATTTTGAGGAGCATTCCTCAATAACATTCCCTCTTATCGCCATATTAATGATACGGGCACACCTAGAGACAGAAGCCCCGGACATGTGTAAGCAAATAGTCGTAAAATGTTATCAAAAGTCACGTTATCAGAGTTCATTTTTACGTTTATAAAATAGTATGTCACTGGCTTCAAACGATAAAAATTTCCTTTGTGAATTCTGAATCTCAGGACCCACAATTAGAAAAGTTCAAAAGCTTGTAAAATTACTCAAAATAATGAGAAGATATGGAATGGTATGGGTTCGGAAAGCAGGAAATATTCTCATTCAAAGCGGATCGTCAGGAAGATCGTTTGAAGTAAAATACAGATAGCACTTAGGATGAGAAAAAACCATTTAGAATGTTATTTGCTTGTAAATGACAATACACCTTCGTCTGTTCGATTGATTGACTGTAATAAAGTCGCACTAAGAAACTACACGAAGACTTGGCCTTTATAAGTCGGAAGTTTGTTCAGAAGAGGTCCAGTAAAGTAGAATATTAGATTTTATTTATCTCGTTTCACTTTTATTTTTGTAAGATCCAAAAAAACCGAATATGCATTCATGGTCAGCAAGGGTTCGATAACTACTTTCCGTTCTTAGAAAAGATAGAATCATAAGCGCCAGAAGTCTTCTATCACTTTCCAAGTATACAGTTAATTAATTTTTTAACGAGTATCCATGAGTATTTAAAGCGCCGTTTTTCCCAACGCTGGTCCTATGGGGGTTAAGGAAAAATTTCGGCATCGGACTCCCTCTCTTTCAAGTAATTTCCTGGAACTTTTGCTGCTTTGTATGAGATACTATTTATTGAAAGAGATAGATTTTGGCAGAGATTAGCCTCAACAAAAGTGATGAAAAGTACGGTCAAGTATGATCACTTGCTTAAGGAGGAATGAAAAGAATGAGGCAGAATCACCCTGAGAAAAAGAGCCTTTTTCGAAGAAAATCGAGGGAATTTTGCGTTAGTTTGACTTCCTAACTAACTTCTTTTAGCTTCCTACGCTTAAACAGAGAAGACAAAATCGGAGAGAACCGTGTCTAAACAACAAATAGGTTTAAAGCAAATAGGCTTTTCATTTTCAAATTCTTTTTTAGATTTTTAAGATTTAATGCCCAGGTATTTTAATCATTGCGTAAGATAAAGAGAAAAAAATACAAAACATTAACGTGCTTTTGATCACATTCATTTACCATACATAAAAAGATCCAAACAATAGCTATGAATTGAAATAAAACATAATTATATTTATTATGAAGAATTTGTTAGTAATCATAAAGTATTACGATGGACGACATCTGAGCTGGGTAAAAAAATTTAAAACTTTAAAAAGTAGCGTAATGTGAAATTGAAAGTTTTTTCCTCTTCAGTTTCGAACCAGGGAACTTCCGTTTTATAAAGCAGCGCTTTAACCAACCACGTTATCCTTTGCTTCGGGGAGAACAGTAAAAATACCTTTAAAATAAAAGAATATTTTTTTCAATATCCCATTTCATTATTCGTTAAAATAAAAAAAAAATTTCGGACTTCATTTTTAAGTTAATGCATTCAAACTTCATATATCGATTGCAAACAACGGTAATTTTTAAACAAAAAACTTAAAAAAATAATGCTTACATATTTCTCGCAAAAAGGAAAAAAAACGAAAAACACATTTTTTAAACTGTAGTTTTTAAGATATTTTATCAATCTTTATACAGATTACGTATAATATTGTTCTAGACACGGAAAAACAGTTTCGTGAGATTATTTTTATAAATAAAGAAGTTATTAAGTATTTAAATAAAATTTTGAGTATTTTTTGAAAAATTATAAAAAAAAAACGGTTTTTGACATTTAATTTTTAAATGACTTATTCTAAAAGAGAAAAGCATTAACTTTTTTAGTGTAAAATATTTTTTTCACTAGCACGAAAGAAAATGCAAGTGGAATAATTTAGAAATCATACTCATAAAAAAGTATCGATTTCGACTCATTTTAAAAAAAGCGTAAAAAATACAAAATATAATTATTTTGTAAAATAAATTATACCATATCGTGGTGAAGTAAATGATCTTTCCGAATCTGTAATTATTTTTTGTGTGAGTCTCATGAAAAAAATTAGATCGCGTTTTGAAAACGTCTGAAAAAAAGAAGTTCCGAATTTTTGAAGTTGACCCCTGGTGTTGAAAATTGGTACTAATTATGCGTTTTAAGGTTTTTAATTAATATCTTTTTAACTAATTGGAATATCGGAATATAAATGGTCAAAACGGATTCCTCGGATAATTCCCGAAATTTTGGTAGCTTTGGCGAGTTTCTGCGTCGTGCGGTTCGTGAGAAGATAGGGACGCATAGATAACCTATGAATTTAATAGTTTTTATTTTTGTCACACTAAATTAGAAGCATTTAAGAAACACTACTTCACAATTTCTGCAACAGTAAACGGTTTCATATGATTACCAATAATATAACAAAATTCATAGAATGTCTTTGTTACCGCTGTGATATTACAACTGAAAAAAAACTTGTTGTTGTTGCAAAGATTATTCAAGAAAACCTTTTTATCGCCTTTTGAAAGACATCTTCGAGGAAAAGTATCATTGATTTATATATATATATATATATATATATATATATATATATATATATATATATATATATATATATATATATATATACACTCTGTCATAAAAAATATATGCACCCAGAAGAAATTGAGCTACATTCACGAAATTTGGTATGCATGTAGTGTATATGAAAATAAACAAATGATTAAAAATTCAGAACAAAATATCATTTTATTAAGCGGTTACAGCTTGCAAAATGTTAAAAATCAGTAAGTAGTAAAGCCACCTCTGGCAGCTATACAAGCCGAAATTCGGCGTGGCATCGATTCAATTAGATCACTTATGACCCCCTGTGGAAGATCCTGCCATAGTCTTTGCATCTGCGCAGTTAATTCTCCTGTATCTCGGGACGGCTGCAGTTGCCTTCCCAGCGCGTCCCAGACATGCTCTATTGGCGAAAGATCTGGTGACCTGGCAGGCCATGGTAGGACGTCATATCCTTGAAGACATTGTTGGGGAGAGTCGCGCAGTATGTGGACGAACATTATCCTGTTGATAAATGACACCTGGGCGACTTGATAGCATGGGTAGCACAATCGGCGTTAAAATATCGTCCACGTATCTGCGAGCTGTCAAAGTGCCTTGAAGGACCACTAAAGATGATCGTGTGTCCCAAGAAATTGCTCCCCACACTGTCACACCTTGTGAAATTGCTGTATGCCGCTCGACAATAAATGCCGGATCGGACCGCTGGCCGGTGCGCCTCCAGACACGTGTGCGGTGGTCATCAGCACTGAGACTGAATCGGGATTCATCACTGAAGATGACACGTCTCCAGTCTGTCACACTCCAAGTTGCCCGAGGTCGGCAAAAAATCCAGTCGACACTGCCTATGATGTGGGGTCAGTGGTAAGCGTCTTAGCGGACGTCGGCTCCTCAAGCCAACTTCGGTCAGTCGTCTCCTTATGGTTTCTCTTTGATGGCACTGGATGTCTGGAAGGGAGGTAAGTGGCGTTGAATCGATGCTAGCGACGTTGTTGGTGCCGAAGTGGCCACTCTTCTGATTGCACGATCCTCGCGATCATTTGTGTTCTTGGGACGTCCTGACCCTCCGCGACGGTACACTCTACCTTCTGTGATCCACTGTTGCCAACACCGAGCAACTACCATATCGCTCCGACTGAGGTGGCGGCCGATACGTCTATTCGACCAACCTGCTTCTCTGAGGCCTATTATACGGCCCCTATCAAAGTCCGTCAGCTGCTCGTACTGCCGCCGGTTACGTCTTAGAGGCATTCTAAGTCTCAATATCGTCTATCAAAGTCATCAGATTCGTTTGGATAGCCGTACGGCGCTCGTACTCATGCTTTTAAACTCTCCTAGTTGCGCAACTTATATGCGCATAGCACACTTAGCCTTGTCTCATTGGCTTCGAAATTTTAATCATTTGCATATCTCTTACCAGACTACATTTTTGCCGAGTTTCGTGATTGTAGCTTGATTTCTTCTGGGTGCATATATTTTTTTGCGACAGAGTGTATATATATATATATATATATTGAGCAAAGTGTCATTCTTGTTTATTGGAGCTTTTGAAATACAGCACTTTCATGACAAATCAAACAGTTATTGATTCATGTTTGTTTATCAGTACAAAATAGTCAACCTCCCAATAGTCTCGAAACGATATATTTTCTTCGAATATTTTTCACTTGCAAGGTATGAAAGATAGTTTAAAATTAGTTCAACCCATAAAATTGTCACTACTCTACTATTGTCTGTTATCACCAACAGTAACTGTTCCAAATAGAAACAAATATCAATTCGTAACCGTTCAACACCGACAGCAAAATGTAAAGGTAAATATTTAATTTCTTGACAAAGAATTTCCCACCAAATTTTTAATCCAATGTTCTTAAATAAGTAAATTTCTCAGAACAATAGGCCACTAAAAAAGGCTCGGTTGAGTATCGTTTCTCCAGTCTCTCTCGTGATTACCGCTTGCCTCCTTCCGAAGCCATCGGGGTTACGTGTCAGGGGGCATGCAGTAGTGTCCCCTTTACATATAAATAAATATATATATCTTGTTCAACTTTTCAATCGTTAATAAAATACTTTCAATTTTAATCAATTCAAAATAGAAATTGACTTAAAATTTTTTTATATAACTTGTTTAATAATGTAATCGTACATTGTCCATTTTCTTGTGCATGGAACAAGATTTGTTTTCATTGCCGTTTTTAAAAGCTAACGGTAAGTAACAACTAACTGGTAAACAAGCATTCAATACATTATGTCAGAAATGTTTTCTTTATTACTTTAAATTAACGTTGTCATAACTTTATTTCTTCTCTTAATAACTTCTCACATAATTAAATCTTAATTAACATAATTTCTTGATTAAATACTACAATCAAATAACAAACGAACCACAATGTTCTCTCTCGTCGTTTCTCAAATCAATCATTTCAAACACAGTCCCAAAAGGCTATCTCTTGTATTTTCTTACACCAAACCACCCCTGTGGTCGTTCTTTCACAGAAGGAATTCCATTCCCTCCGATTTAAAACAATTCAACGCTTCCGCTTCCAAAACAAGGGACGGCCACGGTAGCCGAGTGGTATAGGTATCAGACCGTAGCATGCCTTGTCACGAGTTCGAGCCCAGTACCACTAAAGACCCGCCGTGTAGGGCAGCGATGCACGTTAAATCTGTCGAGAGCTGAAACGTCCTCCCGTTAGTGTGGTGTGGTAGTTAGGAGAGGGGGGTGCCAACTCAGGTGTCGTCCACGTCACTTGACCATGGTTCAAAATTACGTGGTTCGTCGCCAAAAGCCCTCGTGTAGCTGAACAGTGTGACGTTAATATTAAATCAATCAATCAATCAACCAAAACAAGGGACTTTCTCTTCCCTCGACCGTACACTCCGGGGTCAAAAAACCCTCGCTCTCTGTCCGTTCAGTTGCAAAGCCAATGCCCTTCTCTTTTAAAATAGCAACCTTCACCTCCGCACATGCAGGAAGTCGCCAACCCTTAAAGAACCTATCGCCAAACACTATGCCAACGTTACTCAAACACTGCAAACGTTTCATTAACTAAAGCAGTATTGTGGAGGAAGATTTCATTCCCTCCCCTGGGGGAAAGAGGAAAATATTTTGCATTCGAAAATATTCGTGCAACGCCAGGCTTAATGGATGGAAAAAAAAAACTTTCTGACAAGGAAAAGAAATGAAACAAATTTGCTAAAAGGAAATTTTAATGACAAAATTGTAGAAACCACTTATATCGATCTCACACACCTGGTGTCGTCGTGAGGAAAATAACAAACTCACATAGGAATAATGTTATGCACTCGGCAAAAACCCTTGCAATGCCGTCCTAAGCGGAGGGGAAAGAAACGCGTCTGACTATGTAAAGAAGCGGAAGAAACTTAGAAAAAGGAATTTTAATGGCATATTTGATGCGAATTTTAATGAAACCGGGATCGTTCATATAGTGAGCCTCGAGAACCATTAAATCAAAGTCTGAAAAACTTTAAACATTAAACTTATTAGCGATAAAACAAACAGTTAAATCCCCAAACCTAAACCATTTAATCCAATATTCAATCATGCTAACATCTCAAGAAACAGTCATAATAATAATCCATCAGTCTCTCAAGTAAGCAGATCACCTGCATTTATATACTGTTACGTGGATCCGGAGTTCGAGGATTTGATGTCAATCAGTAGCAAAGAACAGGACAGTTCTTTAAGAGTGATGAGAATTTATTGTCAAAAGTCCAATCCTTGAATTACAGGATTCAGCAGCAATATTCACAGAATAAATCTCAGAAGATCTTCGTACCTTCAATAGTTCTCAAACACAATTATCAGTGTTTAAAATACACGTATATAAAATATTATTCATAAGCAATCGCTCTTTCAACAGCCGAAGTAATCACTATTCGCTTCAACAATCAGAGCAATACTAACTGATCGCTAGTCAAAACCAGACTGACTGACTTTCAGAGAGCTCTTTCTCTATTTATATCCCTTGCGGGATAATTTGAGAAAGACCCGCTTACGTCATAGGTCTTGAAATTAGTGGATTTCTCTACTAATTTCTAGAAGTATCAGAGGGTTCCGAACTTGCCAAAAATGATCGCCAACTTGACTCTATCGCCAAGATTTCACCAAGTTCACATTGAACCACCATTATAACGTAAAGGACGGCGTTGCTTGTGAATATTATAACTTTAACGTAAATCAAACCTAATTTAGAGTGCGATAAAGGCATTACACATCCAAAAACAAATTATTTACACTATTTTACACAAAATTCGTAACAATATTAAAGTAAGAACTCATGGACCATAAGAGAAAAGAACTTTATAAAGCTATATGTATAACAAATATATTTACAAAGCTATATGTAAACTAGTTGCATGGCACGGCGTTGGACGGGCTTTTTCAAGAGTAAAGCTTTTTTCAGAGTAAATTTTCCCTTCCACACACGGTGTCAGCCTTTCATGATGTGTTTGTATATTTTCTATGTTAATGCCATTAAAATGATCTTTTTCGATATATCCTCAATCTCTTTTCCCCATCGGACGCGGGTATGTTTCCCCTCCGTCGTTGCATGGGCTTTTTCTGAGATTTTAATTTCCCCTTTCCCTCTCGACGCCAGCACTTCTGGACGTGTGCATAGGTGCGGTGTGAGGGATTTCTATATTTATAAGTCATTAAAGTTCTCTTTCCCGAAATTTCTTCTACTTCTTTTCTTTGTCAGACAGGTTTCTTTTTCCTTTGTTTCGCCCGGCGCAGCGCCGACTTTTCCGAGAATAAAACTCTTTTCCCTTCTTCCCTCTTATCCCAAAGATAAGGGCTTTCTTCAAATTTCTGTTTTTGGTTAATACTTTACAAAACTCATCTAGTTTTATCCAAAAGAAAACGGGCAATGTGCGATTTTATTATTAAATAATTTAGTAAGAAATAAAAGAAAACAATGGTACTTTGATTTTTTTAAAAACTATTAATTTATATCCATTTTCGTTAAAAAAATTGAACCAAAAAATTTCTACCGTTAGCTAGTGAAACGACTGCTTGTTTCTGGATGTTTGATGTACGTTATGTTACTATTAAAAAAGAACATTTGAGGAAAAAAAGCTTAGAAATTTTGTTTCCATTCAATGTATAAAAAGAGATTAAAAAAGAAAATCATTCTATCTGATAGAAACATTCCTGCATTTTCTTATATTTTTAAGATTTTTCAGTAAATCATTTTTAAGAACCATTTTCAGTTGTGATGCATTATACAAAAAATAAGCTTGTATTCATTATTTTTTTGTACAAAACAATAATGACTTTATTATAATTTATAGTAATAAGATGGATTTGGAATTGGGTGACCCGGCGTTGCAAGGGCTTTCTAGACTGTATAAAAATTTCCCCTTCCCCTCTCAATATCAGCACTTCCAAGGATGGGTGCGATTTCTATATTAATATGCCATTAAAGTTCCTCTTTTCAAAATTTCTTCAGCTTCTTTACCCAGTCGGATGGGTTTCCTTCCCCTCATCTTATCCCAGCATTGCACGGACTTTTGCGGAGTGTATAACTTTATTCCTGGGGAATTTGCTCTTTCCCTCCCAACGCCAACACTTTTCCGTGTGTGCAAGTTCGATGTGTGAGTGAGTTCTATAATTCGGTCAATAAAATTTTCAATTTCCAAATTTATTCCACTTCTTTTCTTTGTGAGATAGGTTTCTCTTCCCATTATTTTCCTTTTTTCCCCCTAGGAATCAGATCGTCCCAAAATTTCTATTTTCAATTAATCATTTACAAAGCACAATACTGCTTCAGTTAATGTCACATTAATTTGAAGCCTTAAAGAATACATTTCTTATGCATAATATATTGCAAAAACTAAGTGCATTCATTATTTCAACAATAAATAATTTCCTAGAATTTAACATAATAAAATAAATCTGAAATTTTCATTTACTAATCAATCGTTACATACCTATAGCAAAAAAATGTCTCAAAAAACTAATTTAGTTTAAACCTTGAAAAAAATAACTTAGGATAAGATTTTATTCTAAAATAATTAATTTAGTAAAGAATAATAAAAAACAAGTAACATAAAAAAACAATTCTGTGACAAATCTATACGGAACTTTATCACTAACCTTCTGAGACGTCTTTTTTAGGGAAATTTAATTCCCCTACCTATTTCCAATCAGCTCCAAAAAGAGGACAGGGATTCCTTATTATGCAGATTAGGTAAAGTATTTAAGTCAAACGGAATAGTAAAGTGAGAAGCAGTAGGAGAGAGAGATTGAAGCAGGAAGATATAATAGTGAAGTTAGATTTATTATTGAAGATTTCTAGGTGGATAAATTAATCTCAGAAAGAGTTGAGATTCAGTGTGGTAAATATTGATTTATAATTAAAGTCTCATTAAAGCTTTATATTAGGAGTGAGATTAAAGTTAAATGTTCAATAGGAATATTATTGAATATAATTCTGGGATCTCTTATTGCGGTAATCTCTACGTGATCGATATTCTAATTGTTAATTAATTGGATCATTAAATATTTAAGTTAATATAAAAAGGAAAGCCCCTTTTAAACCTCATATATCTATTTTAAATTATTTGTTATTAAAAGTCTTTGATTCTATTTGGGAAAGATAACCAAATAAAGAAAGTTATTCATTAAAATGGCTACTGGTTCTTCTTTGACTCAAAATCATTCTCGTTCTCAAAGTGAGATCCAAGGGGATCTTCACAATTTTTAAGTCAATTCCTACTTGGATCAACAAAGAAAAAATTTATTTTAGCTACTTTTTATGAAAGAGTTACAATTAATATAAATATGTAATACATAGGACAGAATCACAACATTAAGCGGTAATTAATTTTTATTCATTATGATTAAAGTATCGTATTGCCATACAAAACAATCGCCTATATAAAATTTCAGTTCAACTGAATGCTTTAAATCGCGAGAAAAAAAATATTTTAAAGTTGTGACCCAAGTCGCCAAAAATGATGCCAACGTGGCTGTATTTGTAATTCTTTGAATAATTAGTTTTAGTCAATTTATTTCTATTAATTATAATTAAATTACTGTATTGTCATCCAAAATAATCATGTATATAAAATTTCAGCTCAATTGAGCGCTTAAAAATGTATTTTATTAACGATTGAAAACTCCACCACAAGATAAATAAATATAGAGTGAGTATGAATTAATAGTAGGAATTGTGTGTGAATAACACTGCTTTAGTTTTTTTAAAAAAATTATTAATATAAATCTATCATAATTAAATAATCATTCGAAAAATTCTTACCGTTAGCTATTGCAACGACTGTTTATTTCCGGAAGTTTGAATGTTCGATTAAAAGAGTACACGTTACATAGAAAGTACCATGAGAAATATAAAAAAAAAAGCCCAGAAATTTATTTTCATTCAGTGTATTGAAAAACATTGAAAAAATAATACTATCTGATACAAAAAGAAACATTTTAACATTTTCTAGATTATTGTTTAAATGGTTATTCCAGTAACTCATAAATTAAGAGGAAGTTTTTATTTTTAATAACTTAAACATACCAAACGAAAAAATGTATATAAAAAAATAACATATTTAGTGCCGATTTAAGCTCATTTTGGGTCTTGGGCGTAAAAGACCAACTGGCCCTTGGTACTGCAGGATCGAATTTTATAAGCAGAAAATCTCATTAAGTCCAGCTTATCCGGGACATTCCGAACCCCTCCAATCCCGGGGCCCCTGAGTGCCTGCCCAAAACGCCGTATGGATAAACCGGCACTAATTAACCGGAACATAATTATTATTTTAACAATAATTTCCTTCTAGAGTTTAAAATTGAAAAAAATTATTAAAAATAGCCATTTACCAATCAATCGTTACATGCAGTTTGCGTAAAAAAGGCACTAAGAAACAAAATCTAGTTTATTTGAAATCCATCGCACCCAGTACAAAAAAAAAAAGGTGTGGGGGGGAGAGCATGGTAGCCGAATTTGTCTTTCCATGCGTGCGTCATAAGCACTCAAAATTTCGATGTCAATTACGTCATTTGCTTTGACCAAACGTAGTTTGCGAATGCTTTTTTAAAAGTTTTCATTCTTCTTCTTGAGGACTTGATTTTTGAGTTGAAGTTTTTAAATTTCATACATCGATAAAAAGCAATGGTAATTTTTATGCAAAAAATGTAAGAAAAATATTGCATACATGAATTTTTGAAAAAGTCTATTAGACTAAAAACAAAAACTTTATTAAAATTCGTACTTTTTAAGCAATTTTTTTCAATCTTTCAATGAAACACGGATAACAACGTTTGACGCACGGAAAGAAAAGTTCGTGCGATTATTTTTATAAATGACGAAGTTATTAAATGTTTCATTAGGGATTTTGACTATTTTTCAAGAGATCGTAAAAAAAAACTATTAGATACCCCATGTCTTAAATCACTGATTCTAAAAGAGAAAAGTATGAATTTGCTTAGAATAGAATGTTGATTCATTACATTCATAAAAAGTTCATATAAAACGATTGAAAAATTCTTTCCACAAAAATGCATCAATATTGACTCATTTTAGAAAACAGACGTAGAAAATGCCAAATGTTATTATTTTATATATATATGTATGTAATAATTCCCTCTAGTATTCTCTTTGTTAACTCTTTGTACTAATATTTAGACAAACTTTAATTCTTTGGTTTAAAAATAACACTGTTTTCTTAATCATAATCGGCTAGTCCGAAATTCTTGTCCCGCCCATTCTATCCAATCAGAAATACTATTACGTAATAACCACTGCCGGTATAAAGGCGAAAATCTTGTGTAATCTCGCTCTTCTGCTCTTGCTTCTCTGCAATCATGTAACCAGCCAGCTGCCGTGCGTTCTGTGTTTGTGTCATGATGTTTGCTTCTTGTTATGTGTATTTCTATCCCTACTTGATCTTTATGTGTGTCCAGATGTGAATAAACTGGATTATTGAATTACATGAGTGCCTCCTCGATAAAACAGTACTCGACCACTCGCCACGTAACACAGGAAAATCACACCACCGGCCACGCCCTATCCTTTGGTTCGCTACAGTAGTAACATCCGCTCTCCACGTCTTACAATTATTTTTACTACTCGACAGAATTATTACAGAAGTATTTCATATATATATATGTTTGTGTGTGTGTGTGTGTGTGTGTATGTGTGTGAGAATAATTAAATTAGATTTAAAATTAAATTCCCTATATAGCACTTAATTACATCTTCAAGTATTAAATTAATCATCCAATTATTTCTCCGAACAGATGGTCGAAAAAGAACGCTTCTAATCCCAGATCATTATTTTTATAGCCCTATATGTCAGTATTAAATTTCAAGTATAACCCATAACTAAGAACGGTACTTAACACATCTTGACGTAAGTGATACAGCCACTTAAATTGTCACTTGGCCGTCTTTTTCTTTCGGCGACAGACCTATAGATTTCTCGCTGAATAAAACCGTTTTTAAAAAGAAAAAGCTTTGTGTTTTCTTGAAACATTCCATGTATATATACTAGCTGCATGGCCCGGCGTTACACGGGCATTCTCTACTTTTATAAATTTTCCCTTTCCTTCCCAAAATCAGCACTTCTAATACTCTTTTTTAAAATGACTTCCAACCCCCACCCCTTCTCCACCTAGCTCAGCGTTACTCGGGCTTTTACCTAGTGCATAACTTAAAATCTCCTGTTGCGAAATTTTTTCGCTTCTTTTCTTTGTCATACAGATTTAATTCCCCCGGCGTTGCACCAGCATTTTGAAATGCATAACATATTATCATGGAAATTCCCTTTCCCTCTCGCAATCAGCCGTTCCTGGTATGTAGGTGTGATTTCTATGTTAATGTCATTACAAAATTCGTGTGGTAATTTCCCACAATTAATTATTACTGCCGTTTTAAAATTTTTGCTACCGCTGTAAACCCACTGTTGAATCTGTCGAGAGTTTAGACGTCCTAGCATTGGTGTGGTTTGGTAGTTAAGAGAGATGGGTGCCATCTCAAGTCTCATTCTCGTCACTTGACAATGGTTCAAAATGTCGAGGTGCGTCGCCAAAAGCTCACGAGTAAGTGAACAGTGGGATTTAAATATTCACTCATTTACTTTGCAACTAATTAGGCCCCAGAAACGAAAATGTAATTTTGTAAAAATAGTTGTATGTTGAAAAAAGTAGAAATTTTTATAATTACAAATTTTCACAACTATATTAAATATTGAATTAAAATTGTGAGAGCTTTTGGAAATGTTCGATACACGGGGAAAAAGTGTCATGCAATTGTTTTTATAAATGAAGAAGTTATAAAAAATTTGAATTTGATAAGTAGTTATTAAATAATTAAAATTTGAGCATTTTTTAAAAATTCGTAAAAAGGTTTTCGGCATTTTACTTTTTAAATCACTAACTCTCTAAAAGATCAAAGTAGGAGTTTTTTAAAAATCATTTTTATATAAACGCATCGATATTGATTCATTTTAGAAAATATCATAAAATATGTAAAGTATCATTGTTTTGTAAAAAAAAAATACTGTATTGTGACGAAATAAATTATCTTTCCAGTTACAAAATTGCTGGCGAAGTTCTTAAATGCACGAATAAAATGTTGAGTATTTTTTAAAAAAATCATAAAAATTAAGCGATAATGTTGTTTCGAAACTGGGTACAAACGTTAGTAATCAAGCGCTCTAACCGAAAAATAGAACGCTCTTGCCAAACACGCCACGAACGTAGCAGAAACAAGAGTGTAAAGACTTTTAAAATAAAAGGAAGAGATATTTAATTTTGCCAAACCTGGTGCTTTTCATTATTTGTAGACATTTTCTTTTCTAGTGTAATCTTTCATCAACCGTGGAGCGCACAGAGGAAGAGTTACTCCTTTGGCGCCAAACAGGTTTTCGACGCCATATCCTTGGCTATTGTAAAATTGCATTATTTGTTAAAGTATTAATTCTTTTAGGACTTCATTTTCAAGTTAATACCTTCAAACTTTATATATTGATAGCAAACAATGGTAATTTTAAAACAAAATGCAACAAAAATAATGCTTAAATAATTCTCAAAAAAAAAAAAAAAAAGTATGAAAAAAACGAAAAACACAATTTAAAAAAAAAAACACCGTAATTTTTAGGTAGTTTTTTTCAATCGTTGTACAACAGATTACGGATAATATTATTCTACACACGGAAAAAAGTTTCGTGAGATTATTTTTATAAATAAAGAAGTTATTATGTGTTTAAATAAAATTGTGAGTATTTTTTGAAAAATTTAAAAAAAAAGTTTTTGACATTTTGTTTTTTAAATGACTGATTCTAAAAGAGAAAAATTTGAACTTTTTACTGTAGAATATCATTTCAGTAACGCGAAAGAAAATGCAAACGGAACGATTTAGAAATCATTTTCATAAAAATGTATCAATTTTGACTCTTTTTAGAAAAAATCGTAAAAAACAGAAAATATCATTATTCATGACATGTATCAAGTCAATACTAAGCTTTTTCTTTAAAAAAAAATCCCTGTTTTATTCAGCTTGCCTTCGAGTGATGTTACTCTGAGAGAAAAAGAACGCCAAGTGAAAATCTAAGTGGCTCTACCACTTTCGTCTAGATGTGAAGTACTGTTTTTAGTTATATGGGTTATACTTGAAAGTTAATACTAACATATAGGGTAAAAAAATTTAATGATCTTTGGGATTAGAAGTGTTTTGTGTTTGGGCCATCTGCTCGGAGAAATAATTGGGTGTTTAATTTTATACTTGAAGATGTAATGGAAAATAAAAGTTAAATGTTGTATAGGGAATTTAATTTTAAATATAATTCTTAATTATCCTTATATATTTCTTATTTATCCATCCTTAATTCTTATGTCTGGTTATCTTGCAAATTCAACTTTTTTCGGTTTTGATTATTGATTATTAATTTATCTTTAGTAGAGTCTTTTGACTATATATATATATATATATATATATATATATATATATATATATATATATATATATATATATATATATACTAGCTGACCCGGCTACGCGTTGCTGTAGCTTTGTTTTAATACGTTGATTTAATATTATTCTAAACTATCAAAAAGCAGTCAAATTAATTTTTGCTTACAATTTTGGAGAGTTGAAAATAAGCATATGAAACAACAATTTTTTAAAAAATTTTGCATTTTATTCATCTTTTATTTGAGTACAGTATATTGCAAGAATTATTTACGAAATTGTTAATAACAATATATGAAGATTTAATATTAAAAATGAGGTGAATAGTGTAAATGTTTAGCAATTTTTAAAGTCTAATGGCAACTGGAATGCTGAATGTGCAGTTTGTCTACCATTTAAGTAAGTGGCAGCAGTGCCCGAAGAAGCTATTGCCAATTCAATTTTCTGTTGATCGTTTCTTAGCAAGGCTGCTTTTGAAAGTTTAGTAGCTACAGGAAAAAAAAGATACGGAAGCGGAACTCGAACGCAAAGCTATTTGACTTCATTCAGGCAAAATCCAGGAAGAGAATTTCTGAAATCCGAATCCAGGTTCTCATTCTCCATCCCGAGACGCACCTGGTGCCAACTTTTGACGCCTCTGCTCCTGCAAGTTTCGTCCCTGAAAGGGGGGTGGGGAGTACTATCGTCCGGCATTATTCGACAAAGGTAGTGGAGTTTCTAAAGTCAGATTTCAAATTCTTGTTCCCCAACCAGAAAAACACCGGGAGCGCACTTTGCACACTCCAAGAAATTTAAGGTTAGCCCCTGAAATGGTTCGCTTAAAATACGGTCGTCTGGCATTATTTGACATAGTAACGATAATTTCACGAATTGGATTGATATTTGTATCGGCCTTCTCAAAGTTCGTCAGGGACCCACTTTTTGCGTCCCTACTTTTGCAGGCTAGACTGACACCGCTGCCCGCGCATATTATGGTCATCCGGCATTATTCGGTAAAGTTACCGGAACTCCTAAAATCCGATTTCAGATTGTCCTGGCCTGTTCAGAAAAACACACGGAACTGAATTTCCCGTGCCCTAGCTCGTGCAAATTCAGCCGTTAGAGGGAAGGAAAATTCGAAAGTGGGATTCGAACACGAAGCCATTCCACATAATTTCAGCAATATCCGGAAAATTTATGGGTTTCTGAAATCCGTTTTAAGATTCTCGTTTCCCATCTTTAGACGCAACTAAGGACTACTTTCGGCAGCCCTGAGCCTGAAAGTCCAGTCACTGGAAACGGGCATTAGGGTCATTCGGCATTATCCACAAAGTTACGGGAATTTCTAATATTCGATTTTGGATTCTCGTTCACCATCCCGAAAATGACCAGAAAAGTACTTTTCCCGCTCTAAGACTTTAGAGGAAAGTTCCGGTCATGGTCCGCATAATAGATAGTCATCCAGAATTATCCGGTAAAGTTTCAACAATTTTTCATATCGGATATCAAATTCAGATTATCCGTCCCAAAATACGCTAGTAGTCAAGTTTTCACGGTGCAGGTTTTTACGGTAAGCTCCTGCCAGGGTGAGCCTAAAACAAGGTCGTTTGGCACTATCTGGCAAAGTTGCAACAATTTCTCATTGAGGATATTAGATTCTGATTGCCCGTCTCAAAATACGTCAGGGATCATGTTTTCGAGTTCCAAGGCTTTTAAGGCAAGCTCCTACTATCAGTACTGATTTAATCATTTTAGGCCCTAGGCGCTGAACATCTATAGGCCCCTTGATACTGGAGGATCGAAATTTATAACCAGAAAATCTGGTCAAGTCCAGCTTATCTGGGAACTTCCGGGCAGCTGGAATCCAATGAATAAACCGGCACTACCTTCCAGGGTGTGTCTAAAATACGGTTATCCGGCAAAGTTGCGCATATTATTGGGATTCAATTTGAAATTCGCATTTCACGCCCTGAAATATACCAGGCACTAACTTTTTATGCACCTTGATTCGCAAAATCCGCTTCCGCAGGCACGCATTCTTTCCGACATTCTTTGCGAATTTTCCCGTATCCCGGATTCTACGCATCTCCGGCAATAAAAAAAATATTGATGTCAAAAATTGAGATAAAAAATATCCTATATTTTAAGTTGGATGAAATGACACCCAATTTGCAAAATTATGTTAGGATCGGTTGAGTAGCTTCGGAGTCCATCAACGACAAACACTATGACACGGGATTTATATATCTAATACAGTGTTTCTCAAACTGTGGAGTGCACCCCCCTGGGGGGCGCGGTATTCCTGCGAGGGGGGCGCGAGCATATTGGAAATAAAAGGTCTAAAAAAATAATTTTTTGGAATGAAGAAAAAAAAAAAAGCTTTCTGACTTAATAAAAAATGCACATTTACACTGATATAATTTATATATATCATCTGGTGATCATCAAAAATAAAACATTCCACTTGAAACGTTCATTAGCTATCTTTGATCCTATAACTAAATAAAAAAAGTCATTTTGTTTGCTTTACTGTATTCACACGATGAGAGATTTTTTTTATTACGTTTCTTTTAACCCCCTAAAATACTACTTTTGACTATCATATATTTGACCTTCAAACTTACTGGTATGTTTCACTCCATCTGTTTTTCTTTTAGGAAAGTTGTAAATAATATTTTTCTGATGCTTTTTTTCCATGTGAATGAGTTATCTGATACATGGATAAGCATATTTTGAGTACTTTGAAGGATTATTTGGCCAACATACAGAGTGTTTTTTTTTCCAGGTATAGAAGTTTAAGTTGGCATTACTTTCCTAGATGGCGACCGATTTAACAGCTGTCGAGTGATATATTCTCAGTTTGGTTTGGCAATTCATCATGAATAGACTCACGCCTGAACAACGCTTTCAAATTTTGCAATTTTATTTCGAAAATAATGGTCGATTTTCATAAGCGAATTTTGTTTAGCGATGAAGCGCACTTCTGGTTGAATGGATACGTCAACAAACAAAACTGCCGCATTTGGAGTGAAGCTAATCCACAAGTGTATGTCGAAACACTGTTACATCCAGAAAAACAGATTGTTTGGTGCGCTTTATGGGCTGGTGGAATCCTTCTTCAAAAACGATGAAGGCCACAACGTTACAGTCAATGGTGATCGGTATAGAGCCATGATTACTAACTTTTTCATTCCTGAATTGAACAATCATGGTGTCCAGGAGCTGTGGTTCCAACAAGACGGCGCAACATGTCACACAGCTCGTGCCACAATCGATTTATTGAAAGACACGTTTGGTGACCGCCTAATTTCACGTTTTGGACCTGTGAATTGGCCTCCAAGATCTAGTGATTTAACACCGCTAGACTATTTTCTGTGGGGCTAAGTAAAGTCATTGGTCTATGCGGATAAGTCACAAAGGCTTGACCATTTGGAAGACAACATTCGCCGTGTTATTGCCGATATACGGCCACAAATGTTGGAAAAAGTCATCGAAAATTGGACTACATCCGAGCCAGTCGTGGCAGTCATATGCCAGAAATCCTATTTAAAATGTAATGCCACAAGATTATCTTTCGAATTAAAAAAAATTCATGTCAATCGAATAATACATCGTTGTTTTATTGCAATTTAAAGTTCTATACCTCTAAAAAAAACACCCTTTATAATGCATAACGGAAAACTTTTTACGCAATTCTTTTTTAGAACTAATATCCATCTGTTTTATTGAAAACAATTTTAACACGGGATCGGTAGCGCGATGCGCGGAGTCATCTGATGTTCACGAAATCGTTAATTCTGGGAAAACTGTTTATTTGTTACCAATAACCTTGTGTGACACAGTATTCTCCAATAAGACAGTCTTAATGGGAACTAAAATGAATTTATCACATTTCGCCCTCTTTTTTGGGGGAGTTGCAAACGTGATTTTTATCGTGTATAGTAAAAATAATTATAAAATAAATTATAGTTTAAAAACAAACTAAAAAAACACGCTTTTATAGTGAATCGAACTAAAAAGTAAAAATATATATTACTTAAGGCAGAGGTCGGCAACGTTTTTAATGTAAAGAGTGAAATACTAAATTAAAAATTCATGGCGGGCCCCAACTATTTTTTGACCTAACAAATATATAAAAATAATATTCATATTTATAAAACATGTTCATTTATTAATTTTATAATTTATAAATTTAATTACAGAACAAGGTTATTATTAATCTTACATAAATACAAAAGAATGTTTGTAAGTATATTAAAGATGGTGGCAAGAGCAATAACGTATTTTTATATGAAATTATTTTAATGGGATATTTGGGTTGCCATATCATCTGCAATTTTTTCATAATCGATCATATACGACGAATTACCCGCTCTTAAACAGTTATCTAAATGTGCATCCGTAAGCTGTGATCGATATTTAGATTTTAAATATGTCATATTTGAAAAAAGGGCTTCACAATTATAGGTAGTTCCACAGTATGAAAATATTTTTAGAGCGCATTTTTTCAAAATAGGAAAACTTTCCTCAGTAACTAATTTCCAAATTGATTTATCAACATAATGTGATTTCAAAACAATATCATTTTGCAAATTAATTATTTCCATTTCTAAGAACTGCATGCTAGTAACATCGAAATAATTTGAAATTTTGGAAGGCAAATCAGGTTCATGAACATTGAATGGATTGACGAAAAATGGAATTACTGATTCTAACGGTAGAAAATCTTGAAATCTCGACGAAAATTCGATTATTAATGTATCAATGGTTTTTATGTACGATGTAGGGTTAAATTCATCAACACTCAAATTTAAATTTTCAATTATTCGTTTGACATTTTGAAAGTGAGACAAGGAATTTTTCAACAAATGCGCTTTTAACAATTCCAACTTACATTTGAAAGAATTAACTGCGCTAATCATATCAGCAATATGGGAATTCTTCCCCTGCAGTTTTAAATTTAATTCATTAAACTCCATCGTCATATCTACCAAAAATCCAAGATCCAACAACCAATTTTTATTTTCCAATTCTTCGTAAACCTCGTTTCTCGAGAAGCAACAAATTCTTTTACTTGAGGTAAAAGGTTAATGAAGCGTTTAAGAACTTGACCGCGAGTGAGCCACCTCACTTCAGTATGAAGAAGTAAGTCTTTAAATTCAGTGTTTTCGTTCTCTAAAAATAATTTGAACAACCTGTGTTGTGTCGCTTTAGCTTTAATCGAATTAATAATTTTGGTAACAATTGACATAATATGGTTAAAATTAAGTGTTTTTGCAAATAACATTTCTTGGTGAATAAGACAATGATACGCAATAAATTTAGGAAGTAAAGGATCTTTTCTATATAAACCAATAAAACCGTTTTCCTTACCAGTCATTGCTCGTGCACCATCCGTAGTAATTGATGATAATTTTTGTAATGGTAACTTATTTTCAATTGCAAACTCTTTGAACGATGAAAATATGTCCTTTCCTTGGGTACGTGCTGTTAACGGAAGAATTTTTAAAAATTCTTCTTTTGTAGAGAAGTCATCAAACACCATTTTAACGGATATTGCCAATTGTGCTGTATCGACTGCATCAGTTGATTCATCCAGTTGTATTGAAAAAAATTCACAGATCTCCACATCGTTTGTAAATTTTGCTTCCAAATTGCTTGCTTTAATTCGATTCTTCTTGTTGCGGTTCTAGCTGATAATTGTAACATGTTAATAGCTCCCAATATTTCCGTCTTGTTTTTGAAGTCGTCAAAAAGAGAATCAGCCGCTACTAGCATAGCTTCTTTCATTATTCAGGTTTTTTCTTCTTTGCCAGTAAATGTGCAACTTTAATCGATGCTACGGTTGCTGCTTTCAATGTTGTTTGGGTTTTGTAAAAATACTTTGTTGCTTTGTAATTGACGATTTTAAGGATAGCATTTTTCCTTTTACGTAGTTCTGATTTCAATGGATACTCAGAATTAAATTTGCCATGTAAACTCTTAAAATGTCTTTCTATGTTACTTTTTTTAAGCAACGCAACGCTCTTATTACATAGTAAACATACGCATTTACCGTTGTATTCGATGAAAAAAAACTCTTCTTCCCACTCGGCATTGAAATAATAAGTACGTTTTCTTTTCGATGAGTCCATAATAGGTACGGCTTAGGAGAGGGGGTGCCAAACCTGTCGTCCACGTCACTTGACCATGGTTCAAAATTACGTGGTCCGTCGCCAAAAGCCCTCGTGTAGCTGAACAGTGCGACGTTAATATTAACTCAACTCAACTCATAATAGGTACGGCATAAACCTGTGACAAACTCTCTTGATCTATGCTCTCTTGTGTACTGACTGCTACTGACATGATTGCTCAGTTCATTTCAGTTCAACGCGTAAGCTCGTCGCCGTTGACGTACAGTAGATTCTAGGAATTTTAAAATTTACGTTTTGAATTTCTTGTCTAAATTAACAATAGTTTAAGAGCGCACTAAAATTTATTGAAGGGCGCAGTGGTGCCCGCGGGCGCCGCGTTGCCGACCTCTGACTTAAGGTATCCGACTACGTTCGGAACCGTGATTTTTAAAAAAACGCATAAACGGATAATTTTCATGATATTTTGTGTCACTCAGATTAAAATACATGCATAAAATTGTTTTAAGGACATTTTGACAAAAAAAAATTTATTTAAATATAATATTTTGGCAAAAAATTAACTTAGAATAATCTTTTATCCATATGTTCTCCTTTTATGAAAAAATTCTTCTATTAGAATAATATTTTGCCTGTATATAGCTCAGACCTCTGTTCAGAGGCTCAACTAGAAGTTTTGAAAAATTCTCTTTATTTTCAGAGTTACCACCAATTGAAATAATTATCGGCGTTTTTTCCGTAACATTGCTCCCCTCTGTTGTCGTAAAATATGAATAAACCCACTTCTAAGTTATGTATTTCAAAAATTTTGAAAGTTGAGCCTCTGAACAGAGGTCTCAGCTATATACAGGTAAAATATTATTCTTTTAGAAGCATTTTTCATAAAAGGAGAATATTTGGAAAAAAGATTACTCTAAGTTAATTTTTTGCCAAAATGTATTTAAATAAATTTTTTTTGGCAAACTGTCCTTAAAACAATGTTATGCATATATTCTATTCTAAGTGACACTAAATATCAGGAAAATTATCCATTTATGCGCTTTTGAAAATCACGGTCCCGAACGTAGTCGGATATCTTAAAAGTAACATATACAAAATTTAATACTTATCTTGTTAATTTGTACCGTTTATAATTATGAACGTATTGTAGCTTTAGCACCCCTCTAAAGTGCATTATTATTGCATTCAATACATTAGTATTTGGGGGGAGCGCGATACAATTTATGATTGAAAATTGGGTCGCCAGTAGTTAAAGTCTGAGAAACACTGATCTAATATATAAAATTCTCGTGTCACACTGTGTTTATTACCAAACTCCTCCGAAACGGCTTGACCGATTCTTATGAAATTTTGTGCGTATATTCAGTAGGTCTGAGAATAGAACGTGTTTTTCACACCCCAAAGTGATAAGATTGGTCCACCCTAAAAAAAAACGGTTTTTAGTGCCAACTTCGATTTGTCTGCATTGTTGTAACACTGTTATTGTTACAGCAATGACAAAAGTTGGCGTCGAAAATCAGTTTTCATCCAAACTGGAATTTCATGACGTTGCTCTATCGACTGTATTAATTAACTTTGTTTAAAAAATAAATGCTTTTAACATGTGATTAACTTGAAATATATTATTAAAATCTCAATTTCTACAATGTTTTACATTTTCTACAGATTTCTATAGATTTTTTCTAATTTAAATTCCTAAAAAAGGATAAAACTATTGCCAAGCAGATTGGTATATTTTTTATAACCTTTTCCAACGCTACAATGTTAATTTAAAACAAAATGTTGCAAAACTTAAAAAATGTTTTGGAATTTTGTAATTAAAAAAATTCTGTTTTTTTTTACACATAAAATATTTTAAAAGAAGATATATTTTTTCTGTCTTGGGGAGCTGTAAAAATGCAACGAAAAAAATTGGAAAAATCGCCAAATGCCAGTAATAGTTAACTATGGGTTGATTGAATATTAACGTCGCACTGTTCAGCTACACAAGGGCTTTTGGCGACGGACCACGTAATTTTGAACCATGGTCAAGTGACGTGGATGACACCGAGCTGGCACCCCCCCTAGTTAACTAAGGGAAAGCTACCTGAGAACTCACTAGTTTGAGTGCTTATAGCGCATGTGCGGAAAAACAATTTATGGAGAGTACGTAAGCATATAAAAGATTTTTCTGTCAGATAAAAGTGTTTTCTTTTTGAATGTTTTTTTCTTTTATAATGAGTGTAAATAATGAATTTTCGACTAATTTTCCAAATTGAAATTATTAGTTTGAATTTTAAGAAAGTATTCACACACACACACACATTGTGCTTCATGTATAAAATAATTAATACGATTTTAGTTTTTTATAATACATTGCAACTGATAGTTTTCTTTTAGGGAAATAAGTTACTGAAAAACCTTTAAATATAAGAAAATGTTGCCATGTTTTTAATAAATAGTACTATTTCCTTTAAAAAAAAACTTTTATACAAGGAATGTAAGCAAATTTTTAGGCTCCCCCCATAGTCCTTTTTTCATAGTTACATATATTTAATCGAAGAAACAAACATTCAGATAAAAGCCGTCGTTCCATAGTGTAACGTTTGAAAGAATAACGGTAACGTATTTTTGGTTAATTTAAATATTGAATTTATTTACGTCACAACTATTGAATATTATTTACTGAAATACTTTTATACATATTTACTTTTATACATTGAACATACATATACATATTTATACATATTTATTTACTTCTATACATTGAAGTTATTAAACTTAATTAAAGATTGTTAGAGTCCAATAATTTGTGAGAGGAGGAATCCTTTGGTAACCACTCCCGAGTAAGTTCAAAGCATCTCTCCTTCATCCTCCGGTCTGCAGGGTTCGATTCCTCGGGGTCAAAAAAAGGGTTGCGAGGTCGGCTACGCCGCAAACTTTCATCTGCAGCTGCAAGATGCACGTGTGAGTGTCGGGTCCACAAAAGACGCAGATCCCCGTTGGGGGTTACGACGTTACAATAGCTAACGGTAGACATTTTTTTATTCCTTTTTTAAGGAAAATTGATGTAAAACAATATTTTTTTAAGAATTAAAGTTATATTGCGTTTTATTATTTATTACTAAATTATTTATTTAATAATAAATTCGTACATTGCGTGTTTTCTTGAGAACAAAGCTGGATTAGCTTTGTAAATTTTTAATCGAAAATAGATATTTTAAAAAAAAAGGATCTTATCACTCGGGGGGAAAAAGTGGTTTTATACTTGAAAAAACCCATACAGCAATGGGCTGAACGCAGGGGAAAAACCTGTCTGAGACAAAGAGAAGTGGAAGAAATTTCTGAAAAGGAGATTTAAACGACATAAATATAGAAATCACTCACATCGCTCAGACACACGCACAGAAGTACTGGCGTCCAGAGAGAAAGGGGAAATTTCCATGGGGGTAAAGTTGTACCCACGGAAAATTGCCCGTACAACACCGAGCTAAGTGGCGGGAAAACAGACCTACCCGACGGGACAAAGACGTGAAAGAAACTTCGAAAAAGAGTATTTTAATGACATTAATATAGAAATCACACACACACACCAAGAAGTGCTGACACTGAGAGGGGAAGGGAAATCTTCCAAGGCATAAAGCTGTACACTTGAAGAAGCCTGTGCAACACCCGGCCATCCAGCTAATATATATATATATATATATATATATATATATATATATATATATATAATGTATATATATAATATATATATATATATAATTTATATATATAATGTATATATATAATGTATATATATATAATGTATATATATATATACAATGTATATATATATACATAATGTATAGGCGCAGTAGCGCACACAAAAATTTTTCAAGGGGGTGGTCCAGGGTCAAAAGTCTACCATTTTGGTATCATGCTCTTAAGATTCTTAGATGGAAAGGAGGGAAATGCAACGGGCAGCTGTTTATCATATTATATTTTGCTTTAATATTCAGCAAAGCCGTCTGTACACTAAGCCATGGCAAAACGAGTCATATTTTCAGCGTCCATCAGGAGCCAGTGCGTCGTTCGTTCACGTGGTTCTTTGAAAGTCTTTTCTCTTGTTGTCGAAGTCAAAGTCCTTCTGCGGGAGGCGGGTTAAGTTGTTCTGGTAGGTCTTACTCCAACTGACACTCGAAGGATTGGGGATTCATCACATATGTATATACAGTATATATGTATATATATATATATATATATATATATGTGTGTGTGTGTGTGTGTGTGTGTGTGTGTGTAATAATAAAACTTTAGCAGTGCATAATTTGCAGTGGTGAGTGGTTAATTTAAACAATGGTGAACCAAAGGTAGGGCATGGCCGGTGATGTGATTTTCTGTGTTACGTGGATCGTGGTCCAGTATGGTATTATCAAAGAGGCACTCATGTAAATCGTTAATCCTTTTTATTCATATCCGGAAACACATAAAGATCCAGTAGGGACGGCATTACACATACAAGAGGCAAACATCATAGCACAAACACAAAGACAAACATAGAACGCGTTGCAGCTGGCTGATTACATGATGAAGGCAGGTAGACGAAAGAGAGCGATTACACAAGATTTTTGTTATTTATACCAGCAGTGCAAGCACATGATGATTACGTAATAGTAGTTCTGATTGGATAGAATGGGGGGGGACAGGGATTTCGGATTAGCCGATTACTATTAAGATTACAATGTTAATTTTAAACCAAAGAGTTAAAGTTATTTAAAATATTAGTACAAAGGGTTAATAAAAAGGATACTAGAGGGAATGATTATATATATACCTTATCATGGCGAAATAAATTATCTTTCTGATTCTGTAACTATATTTTGTCTGATTTTAATTCAAAAAATTAGATTCTAGTTTTAAAAACGTCGAAAATACCGAAAATATTTCCCTGTATGGATCTTCTCTCTCTCTCTCTCTGTGCATTAACTGAGATAACAGCACACAGAAATAAATCGAGTATACATTTTAAGGCTTTTAATTAGTAACTTTTTAACCAATTACAATGCCGAAAAAAATGTTAAAACATCTTGCTCGGATCAATCTCGATCTTTAGTACCTTTGGTGTGTTTCTGTGTACAGCGGTTCGTGAGAAGATAGCTTCACATACATATGAAGGGGCACGCATCTGAAAGGACAGAACCCATGATCTTTGGTTCCGTAAGTACGTAACATACCACTAGACCAAATTGATCAGTTTAGTCTGGAGGCTGTTATTAGTTTATATAGATGATACCACTACACACTCTCCCACCAGTGAGTTGGTGGATAGGCGAACACAAATGATATATTTGTTTTGGCGACCGTGTGAGTTATTGCTGTTAATGGAGGAGTTGCATCAAGTGTATTAGAAGACTTTGTTAGCTGCGTCAAATGAATCTGACGAGTTTTTGTCTATTTTAGCGGGTAGATGGCACTACGACAGAGCTGTAGGTTGCGCTTTTCTTAGTCCAGTAATCATTGCGGAGGCTAGAATTCAGTACCTTCTGATTAGTAAGCACCTAACATACCACTGGACTCAAATGATCATTTCAGTCCGGAGGCTGTTACTGGCTTATATAGATGATACCGCTACACTTACATAGAAAGATAGATATATTTGTTTTCGTACGAATGTTAAAAGTGTAGATCTTTTTATCTAATTGTAATATCGGAATATAAGTAGTCAAAATCGCTTTCTTGGATCATTCCTAATCTTTTGGTACCTTTGGTGCGTTTTTGCGTGTAGCGTTTCCTGAGAGGATAGCTTTACATACATACATACATAAAAAGATATGTACGTTTCTTTACCTACGAATTTAATAGTGTAGATTTTCACATTTTAAAGTATCACTTGCATGTACAAATTCAATTTGATATATGTACGAGTTCATTCACCTTTAAAGTATACTTTAAGAGGAGTAGGAAACCTTAATGCCGACAATGTTAAATTGTCTGTTTTCGATGTACCTTTTCTCAAAATCTGTTATATGTACATGTTTGAAATTTTGTCATACAATTAAAGTACACCTTTCTCATTATACTAAAATAAGCTTTTTACTAATTTTGAATTTTTTCATGACTTATAAAATATTTTATCAAACATGAAATTTGACCCATTTTTCTTATAAAAAAATTTGTAAAAAATAAATTTTTGAGTTTTTTTACAAAAAGCTCATTTTAGTATATATTAGCCATCATTATAAATATATCATAAAAAATTTACATACCTATGAAGAGTAGTTTCTCAGAAAAGGTACATCGAACATCAAAATTTACATTTTGAGATAAATTGATTTTATTGTATACAGTGAGACTTCTTATCGGCTAGGAAATAAAAATGAACGATACATGTTTTGGTTAAAATCAGACGTTCAATTTTTAAGCAAAAAACAAAGTACTTTGTTTACATTTTTCGCCATTCAAATGGGCGTGGCCCAGTTATAACGATTATTCAAAAATAGGTTTTAAG